>PVKS010004057.1:0-97136 GCA_004027875.1 Aplodontia rufa
GAGTGGGAGAGTGGGAGAGGAGTGGGAGAGTGGGAGAGTGGGAGAGTGGTAGCCTGGTGTGTCCAAGGCCAAGAGCAAATAATCACGAAGATTCCACTACGTGCCCAAAGCGGTTCTTGGCCCTGGAGTTCAGCTGTGCTAGAGCAAATGCAGTTCCAGTTTCTACTAACGTGTTTGTAGTGGTTGAAGGCTTACAAAACCCTCTTCACTCAGCCTCTCTTTTAATTCCTTTAACAACCCCAGGAATTTCCTCAAGGAACCATTCTAAATTTGCAGGCACACAGAAGGGTCCACACTGGCCGGCAGGCCTGGGTTGAAAAATCACATCTCAACCATGTTTAGGCTGCCAGACCTAGCACTTTAAAAACAAGTGGCCCAGTGAAACTTCAGATAAATGAGGAATCCTTTTGTAAAGGATAACTGCTTTCCACATAGTGTTTGGGATTTAATTTTACTAAGTGGTTATCTTGTTCGTGTGAAAGTCACATTTACCCAGACATGGTGCATTTTACCAAGCAACTTTACCACTATATCACATTCTTGTGGGTTTGGTGAGCTGCTCCTTATCCTACTCTCCAAGCCTTCCAGAGCTGAAGGTGGGAATTCTGAAGCCCCAGAAAAGGAGTTCCGGCTCTGGGGACAGAGAGAACAGTGGGGTGAGCCCTGGCTGCAAGGCCTCTATCCTGCATGGATGGGGTGTTGGGTTTTGGCCACAGAAGACCCACCTGACCACAGACCCACTCCAGAGAACCATTCTTTTCCTTCAGTACCTGGTCACTTGGTGGTTTGGGACCTTAAACTGATTTGTTTTTTCTTTTCTTTTTTTAAAGAGAGGGAGAGGGACAATGAGAGAGAGAATCAATTTTATTTAGTTTTTCACGTGGCTTTCATTGTTCTGACACTTCATTGTGTTCATGGTGCTGGGGTTTGAACCCAAGTCCGTGTGCATGCCAGGCAAGCGCCATAACTGCTGAGCCATCGCTTTATCCCTGAAACTGATTTCTGATCGTAAACAATGGGCTCCTTCTGTCCACACCCATGTTGGTGCATGTGTGTCCTCCATGTGCCAGGCCTGGGCTGAGGGACGGACAGTATTGTTGCCACACTGCCTCCCCCGGTGCAATTACTGGGGACATGGCTGTGACAAGGAGCTGGGTCCTCACACTTAGGGAGCGCACAATCTAAGGGCAGAGGGAGCTGTGGATAAACAGGTGAACACAGAGCTAAGTTGGCAGCATGAAAGAGCGCTTAAAATAGGTCAATGATGTAAGAGGTGAAAATCCTCTTCGTTACCGGGCGCAGTGGTCCACCTGTAATCCCAGCAACTCAGGAGGCTGAGGCAGGATAATCACAAATCAAAAGATGAAAACGGCTGGAGCTGAGTAATAAAGTGTCCACAGATTCAATCCTCAGTACCCCCTGCGTGTGAATTATCCCCATTTCACACATGGAGAAACTGAGGCTGGAGGGATTGTACTTTGCACAAGATCGCACCTCCGGTGACAGCTCAGAAGGAAACCTCGACTCCATGGTCCTTCTCTTAGCCTCAGGCGCCTCGAGGGGTCTGGCTAAGAGTATGTGGTTGGTTTCTTTGGTGGCAGAATTAGCCCTCTGGCCTCAGTTTTCTCATCTCCCAGCCGAGGGCATTGTGGCAGATGGCCTTTTACTTATCACCCCAAAGAGAGGCAATCAAGAGGCCCTGGTAGGGCAAGGGCGGTGGACCACACCAGCAAGGGTTGAGTGCTGCGGGCGCCTCTCTGCCTGTCCCTGGACAGAGCCCTCTGTATCAGCAGCTCTGGAGTCACCCAGAAGCTGCAGCCTCTGACATGCGGCAGGCGGGGGGCACAGGGGGGCCGTGCGCACTACACCTGCTGTTCCTGCAGGGAGAAACCGCAAGGTGTCACTTGCAAGGGCCTCGCTGGGGTTCCTTCTGCGACAAACAAAAGGGGAGGGTTAGTGCCTCCCGGAGTGGCAGCAGGGCCTCTGCCTGCCAGGCATTCTGCTGCCACTCCAGAGCCCCCCAGGCGCCCAGCAGCTGCGTGCGCCACCTGCACTCAGAGGTGGCTTCCAGGCCCCAGGCTGCGAGACAGAACCAGAAACACATGTTCTGCCAGCAACATGGGCAATGCCAGCTTGCAGGCCCTCCCCTCACTGACTGCCTTCATCCTGCAGGGCAGCTAAGCTGCTCCGCAGAGCTCTCTAGGGGGCCAGACCCCCGAATCCTGTCTGCGGGTCAACTTGGGTTGGAAACCTTTTCATTGGGAACAATTACCCAATTGCCATCTCCACCTCTAACATGCCACAAAAGGGAGAGGAGGTCGGCGAGGATGAGGCCTTCGGAACAAACTAGAAAGGAGAGGGTGTGATGCCTGTCACGTCAAACGGGGTGGCTCCTAGATCTAGTGGCTGTCAGTGAAGTTTAAAGCACTGGATTATTCAGAGAAAAGCAGACACGCAATGTTTTCTCGCTCTTTGACGCTTTGGGAAGCGTCTTTCTTTTGTGGATTTTTTCTTTTTTGGTTTTTAAGGGATTATAAGGACAATGTGTGCCACTCATAAAACCTTTGCCTAGCCCAGGAGTGTAAGAGGTAAAGTGAAAGCAAGCCACTCTGCTCCCCTGCATCTGTCCTGGTCTCTACTTGGCTGTCACCAGACCCTGGTGTCACTCCCTCCTTCTCAGGGCCCCCACGCTTGTGCCTGCCTTAGCAGTGTGGATCTCTTTGTCCCTTCTTCTTCCTGCCCTTCTCCTCCCTCCCCCAAACAGCCTGGCTGATTCTGTTGCTTCCTTCAGATGGCCCTCAGGGACATGTCCTGGGACAGCCCCCTAAGTCCTGGCTTCCCCCGTCTCATCTGCACCCTAAGGCTCAGGAGGGCAGCAGGCTGCGCTCACCCTGCACCCACGTTTCCCGTGGTATGTGGCTAGCCCTTGATTGCCTCCACGTGGGGTTCTCTCTGTTACCTAGCCACAGTATTTCACCCCAGACAATTTTCTGCATGTGCCCAGATAGGCAGGGCTGTGTTGAATAAGACCCCACCCTAGCTACTTCTGTTTTGCTGCTTCCTGTGAGATTCGTAAATGCAGGTTGCTGAAGGTCAGAGCCATGCTCTCCGTGAACAAAATACCATTACCCGTCTCTCTACAGAGAGCAAGTTGAGGCTCTGAGAAGAAATACAAAAGAGTTGATGGGCTTCAGGAACGTTTCCTTAGATCTCAGCTGCTGTGCGATATTGCCTCAACTCAGGCCAAGTTAGTATCGATGAATCCCTTTGCCTAATGTTTGTAGACAGCAATTGAATAATAGGATGTGAAATTTTTTTTGCTCCTGGGGATTGTTCCCAGGGGCTTAACTACTGTTCCACATCCCCAGCCACTTTTATTTTTAAATATTTTATTTTGAGGCAGGGTCTTACTAAGTCGCTAAGGGCCTCGCTAAATTGCTGAGGCTGGCTTTGAACTTGCAATCCTCCTGCCTTAGCCTCCCGAGCTGCTGGGATTACAGGTGTGCATCACTTCACCTGACAATAAAGGAAAAAAAAAACATTTCTTTTAAAAGAGAGCGAGAGGGAAAGAGAAAGAAAGAGAGAATCAGTTTTATTTAGTTTTTTACCTGATTTTCATTGCTCTGACACTTAGTTGTGTATGTGGTGCTAGAGCTGGAACCTGAGTCCTCATGCATACCAGGCAAGTGTGATACCATTGAGCCACCACTCCAGCCCCAACAAAGGAAATTTAAACCTAATTTTAATAAGATCGCCAAAGTATTTGGAAGCCTCGAGTCATTTTATGAATAGACATGAGGTTCATTTGTTTTGAGAGAGCACCAACAAGCACATCCACCCCAACAGCACCCTCCACGCCGTCCACTCACAGCCAAACTTTCCCATGCACACCCACCCACTTTGCTTCCCTCCAACCAGATTGTTTTAAAGCAAATTCCAGCCATTTTAGTATTTCATCCATAAAATTTCGACATACATCTCTAAAAACCAAGGAGTCCTAAGAAGCACAAATCTTTCATCATACGAAAACGTCTGCTACCCGTCACTTTTAAGCATTGCCAACATTCTATCTGCGGAAGTTTCCCCGGTGCAAGAGCTCTGCAAGAACTCTTCTCCATTTCTTTTTCTTTTCTGTGTGTGTGTGTGTGTGTGTGTGTGTGTGTGTGTGTGTGTTTTAGAGATAGGAACAGAGAGAGAGAGAAGAGAAAGAGAATCTCATTTAGTTTTTCATGTGGCTTTTGTTGTTCTGACACTTCATTGTATACACGGTGCTGGGGTTTGAACTTGGGGCCTTGCGCATGCCAGGCAAGCACTGTAACTGCTGAGCCACCTCTCCAGCCCCATTGTTCTCCACTTCAAAGAATATTATTTTTAATTGGCAAATAAATAGTGTCTGCTTATTATGTACAATATGAAAAATGTCTCTATAGCTAAAGCGAGCTAATTCACATTTATATTCTCTCACATACCATTTTTTTTATTAAAGAAAGAGGGGACAGTGAGAGAGAGAGAGAGAGAGAGAGAGAAGCTATTTCTATTTAGTTTTTCATGTGGCTCTCGTTGCTCCAAGACTTTGTTGTGTACGTGGTGCTGGGGTTCGAACTCGCGTACCTGCGCGTGCCAGGCAAGCATCGTAACTGCTGAGCCACTGCTCCAGTCCTCACAAACCATTTTTTTATAGTGAAAACATTTAAAATCTATTTTAGACCCTGCCGTTGATTGTAGCCACCCCGTCGTCCTCCTGTCTGGCTGAAATTCCGCGTCTTTGGCCCCTCCTCCCAGTGCCCTTGCCAGCCTCTGGGCCAGCTTCCTCCCCTCCTCCAGGAGCACCATTCTTCCAGATTCCACGGACTTGTCTTTCTGCACTAGACTCATTTCACATGATGTCCTCTAGGTTCATCCAAGTTGTCACCAATAACAGGATTTCCTTCTTTTTAATGCTAACAAGCCCCCTGATAATCCAGATAATACTTATCCAATCGTTTAATTCTGGAAAATTCACAATCTAAGCATTTATATTGTTTGTAGGGGTGAAATATAGAAGAATCAAGAGACTGGGGTGTGGGCAATGTGGGGGTAACTGGTTGAAGAATAAATGCGTATCATGTTGTTACTTTATATGCATTCATGATTGTATGCTAACTCAACTCCTTAATAAAAAAAAGTTTTTAAAGGCTAAGAGCACTCCACTGTGCCTCACCCCACATTTTGTTTATCCTTTCAGATGCCCAGGGACACATAGGTCCATTCCTTTTTCGCCTTCCCCACAGGAGGCCTCCCCTCCACCTATTGGGTATTGTCAAAAAGACAAAAGGTAAGTGAGTGTTGGTGACGGCATGGGCATCAGGGTTGAATCATTGCTACAGAGAGCAGCGTGGAGGTCCTCCAGATATTAAAAATGGAAGCACCACGTGGCCCAGCGATTGGTGTGTAGCCAGGGGGATGAGGACATAGCCTCTGCCACCTTAGCCCAGACCTGGAACCACCAGCTATCTTCACGGCTTCTTCTCATCAAGATGCAAATGAGGTCCATTCTACGTGGCTGTTGGTTGATTGGCCTCTTAAGTGTCTTTTTTTTTTTACAGAGAGAAGGAGAGGGGGAGACAGAGAGAGAGAGAGCGAGAGAGAGGGAGAGAATCAATTTTTATGAGTTTTTCACGTGGCTTTCGTTGCTCTGACACTTAGTTGTGTACATGGTGCTGGGGTTTGAACCTGCGTACTTGCGCATGCTGGGCAAGCACTGTCACCACTGAGCCACTGCTCCAGCCCCGAATGTCTTTAATTCTAGAGATTCCCCTCCACTTTTCTTTCCTTGCAGTTTTTGTAGTAAATAAAGGTAGTTATTTGCCCCAGAGAGTTCTGTGCAATGAGCTTTTGGATTGCCCCCTTGTGGTACCGTTTAACATGATTTCCTATTACAGATATTTCCTGGAAGTTGGCTGGATTTAGACACTTGACTGTTTATGTTTTTATTTTCCTTCTTGGTCAAAATATTTCAGAAGTGGTTTAAATATTTAGGACCTCAGTTTTACCTTCCAGGATTCTGTGGCTGGGGGCTCCAGGCAGAGCAATTCAGAGCTATTCGGAGCCTCCTTAAGTGAAGGAGAAGCCCAGCCTGGGGGCTAGCTAAGCCCAGTCCAACCCCTGCAGACGGCAGCCCCTTCACAGAAGACTGATGGACGAAAAGGTGCAAGGCGAGCTCAGAAGGAGCTTCCCTCTACAGTGTTGGGTCATCCTGTGGGTTTGCAGGAGAGTTCCTCAGCCTGGTGCCCTTTGCACTTGGTGGCACGGGCTGGAACGCAGTGTGACTCTTCCACTATGCTTCTCCTTTTTTTTTTTGAGAGAGAGAGAGAGGAGGGAAAGAAAGAGAGATTCAGTTTTGTTTAGATTTTCACGTGGTTTTCGCTGCTCCAACATTTCATTGTGTACATACATGGTGCTGGGGTTCAAACCCATGGTCTTGCACATGCCAGGCAAGCACTATAACTGCCGAGCCACCACTCCAGCCCCCCACACTGCTTTTTATTCCTTTCTTCCTCAACCCTCATAGGCTGCTGCTTGCCCCCCTCGCCCTCTCCTTGAGGGAGCTGCTGAAGTGTTCCCACCACTGCCTCGTCCAGCCCTGCTCTATGTGAAAACCAGAGACTTGCTCTGATTTAGGACTCTTCAAAAACTGTCAACATTTCCCTTCCCCACTTCTTTTATTGTCTGTTTTCCATCCCTTAAGACTTTTAGTTTTGACAGAAAGAGACCCTTTTGCAAAAGACCAGCAGACAGACGAGTTCAGTGCTAGGAGCCAGGGAAGTGCTTGGAAGGCGGTTCCCCAACAGCTGGTCCTTAAGGCACAAGCCTGAACCAGAGGCCTCATGCTGTGCACACTGCAGTGTCCTGGGTCATCTGCAAGGGGTGATTCAAGCGCACGATCACCAAGTACCTGCACACACATTGCTGATGTTTTGATAGGGAAGGCACACAATCAACAGTGTGTTCCAGGGAAGATGAATCCAGCAAAGGGAAGAAGGGACTGTAAAAATCTGGAAAAGCACAGGTGTTTTGGCACCAAATGTTCAGGTGCAGATGTTTCTTAATTGGATCGGCAGCTCTTGGGCCAGATTCACCTGCACCACCATCATGAGGGCAGGCAGGGGAAGTGGCACATGGCCCTGGCTGGGCAGGGACTTTGTAGCCTGGGGTGGGCAGAGGAAGTTTGGGAGCTTTGTCTTTGGGGATTGGCTGGTAACTCCACCAATCATTGGGCGATTGTGAGATGCCATTGGGGCTTGTCTGCCAGAGTCTGATTGGTTGTTCTTTTCCTGCATGGGCTGCCTGATGCCCTGTACCCATCAGCTGCCTGAGGGTGTAGGTTACCTGATGCCCTGCCCACTTCCACCTAGAATCAACGAATCAACCTAACATCCCGACCTTTTCAGTGCTATAGGGAGTTGATTTCCATCTGGCTACTTCCTGCTGTGTATGGGGCATTGTGGGGGAGGGGAAGGTTTGGTGTGTGTGTGTTGGTAGGGAGGCAGCTGTGAGGTTGCAAGAGCATTTGGTTGTATGTTACTCCAGCAACCTTGCTCATGCAGTTTCAGGCGAACCTGAGGGGACAGGGAGCAGTCATTAGAAGGAATCTTATCACTAATATGGGAGTAAGGATGGGGATTAGCCAGGTGACAAGAGTGGAGTTTAGCTGTCCTGGCCAAGGGTCATCTGATTGTTGCTGCTTAAGCCTCTCACTCAGATGTTTGAGAGTTCTGAAATTTTTCTCGATCAGCCCAGTTTCATCGATGTAGTAGCAGCATTCCTCTTTTAGGAATAAACATGTTCCCCCTTTGTCTGCTGTCAGGAGATCTAATGCTTGGTGGTTCTGCAAGAAAACTTGGGCAATATTGTTGTCTTCGTAGGGAGGCCAGGGAGGCAGCAGATGCCTCCATTGCTCTTGGAGTTGCAATCCTAGGGAGGGGATTCTGAGCAAACCAGATTAGGGGAACCCCCTCTAAATGTGGCATTTAGCTTTTAAGCATGCACCTCAAGTAATGTTTAAAAAAGAGCCAACAAAGGCAATGGCCTTTGTTGCTAAATGTCCTTGTAGGACTGAGCTGTGGTTATACTCTCTTGCCAGGTGTTTAAGTACAACTTGATCAAAATTGATCTTGTTCTTATCTATTACTACAAGTCAGATGAGGTTGTCAGGGTCATTCTTGAGGAACTTGTAAAAAGCCTCTTGGCTCTTTTACCAGTTTTGCCATCTGCCAGGATAGATCAGGGTCTTCTGACCACATGTGGCTTTGCTTGGAAGCATCTGGGACATTGCCCATGAATTCACTGGTTGGCTTTCTATTCTCTAGGGTCACCTGATCTCCCTGATTGGGAGGTCATGTGATTCAGAGTTGTCAAGCCTATAGAGAAGTCCCATTGTCCCCTGAGTTTTGCTGACCAAATAGGGCAAGGGCCAAAATATTGACTATTTCCTTAACCCTTTAATTATCTTAACTCTAGTAATCTGGTTTTGGTATTAAACATCCAGCAGGTCAGTTTCACCAGTTTACCCCTTTTGTTTAATAACAGAAATCAGCACTAGATCTTATCTGTCCTGTAGGCAATGGCACGTCTAAAGTGTACTGAGGCCAGGCCACAGTCTTAAAAAAAGAAAAAAAAAACAAACAAAAACCCCAGCCATTTACAGTGTAAGTCTTCAGACAGTCCTAATTCAGTAAAATTAAAATATAGACAGCCCAATGGGGTCTTGGGGTCAAGAGAGGAATTAGCATTTCCCATGGCTTTTCAAGTATCACTCAGGGGCAAACGCAAGCAGGAGGAGGCATCCCAAACTCTGGTCGTGTTCACCTGAGGAACAGGCGGGCGGGCAGACACTCCTCAGCTTGCGGGTCCTGGAACGGGTGGAACAAGCCAGAAGCCAGGACATCTTCACAGTCTGCCAGGGTCCCAAATGGAAAGAGCAGGGAGGTGTGCGTGACTGAACAGACAGACCCCTGAATGGAGAGTGAGATCGGAAGGCCAAGGGAAAGGCAATGGAACTTACCCCACTTCTGTCACCCAGATAAAGGGAATCAGGGTGGTGCAGGTTCTGGTTCATCTGTGGGAGAAGGTGGACCTCAACCCGGACGGGGAGGCCCCAAAACTGTTCCTGGGTTTCAGCACCAAATGTAAAACCAGGAAAAACGAGTCTTTGGCACCAAATGTTCAGGCGCAGATGTCCAAAAAGGAGTCACGCCTAAAAGCAGCTGAGCAAAGCTTTTATTGGGATTGGCTGCTCTCGGGCCAGATTCACCGGCCCTCCAGAGTGAGGGCAGGCAGGGGAAGTGGCACATGGCTCCAGCTGGGCCGGGACTTTATTTGGGGTGGCAGAGGAAGTTTAGGGGCCTTGTCCTTCAGAGATTGGCAGGTGACTCCATCAATCATGGGGTGATTGTGAGACGCCACCGGGGCTTGTCTGCCAGTGTCTGATTCCCTTCACGTGTGTGTGGGCTGCCTGATGCTCTGCCCCCACCCAGCTGCCGGGAATCAACCTAACAGGGACTGCAGGAAGCAGCAGAGAGTGTGGGCAGACGCAGCCTGGCTCTGCTCCTGAGTAAGATCTGAGGGGAAGAACTCCAGGGGACCAAAGCACGTGTAAAGGCCCTGTGGAGAGATTCGCTGGGGAGCTGGGATCTCAGAGCAGGCATGCGTTGCTGGAGGGTGAAATTCACTGTTTAAAAATGTAAGACAGGGCTGGAGCAATGGCTCAGAGGTTATGGTACTTGCCTGGCACATAGGAGGATGAGGGTCCAAAGCCCAACAAGATGTACACAAAACACCTGGGAAACTAAATAAAATTGATTCTCTCTTTCTCTCTTCACTGTTCCTTAAAAGCAAGCAAGCAAGCAAGCAAGCAAGAGTAAGTCTAAGAGCAGTGCTCATTCTCATTCCACAAGCAGCTATTGACCATCTACCCTGTGCCTGGCTGTTTCCAGGGCTCACATCCAACTTGGGGATAGGGAAGGAGCCAGCAATGTCTCCTAAACTCTGGGAGGACACGGCACAGGCCAAGGGCCTGGAACGCAGGGCCTGGAGGCCCAGGAGCTTCTCCAGGAGAGGACAATGGCACAGACTGCAATGGAGGGAGCAAGACACAGGGCTACCTGTGGGAAGAGCTTTCTCTACAGAGGGAACAGTATGCGCCAGGCCTGGCAGGACAGCCTGTGTGGCATGTTCGAGGAGCTACAAGGAAGCTATGGGAAATGAAGCCCCGTGCCAACCCCCAAGATTCCCATTCTCTGGTTTTTCAATTGCATGGGAATGTTGGTGGAAGGTTTGCTGTTTAATAAAGTAGCGGGTCAGATGGACTCAAGACATGGAGGCAATCCTGGTGGGCCTGATCTAATCAGGAGAACCCTTAAGAGCAATGCACTCTGTCTGGCTAGCTGCAGACAACAGAGGGATTGGAAGAATTAGGATTCAATGCACCCTGCTGGAGACAGACGCCATGAGACTAGGAACATGGTGGTCCCTCTAGGCACCAGGAGTTGTCCCCAGCTGACAGCCATTAAGAACCTGGGGACTAGAGTCCACAAGCAACTGTATTCTGCCAATTTTGGGAATAAGCTGGGAGCAGAACCCAAGTTCCAGGTGAGAACACTGTGGGGCGATACCTTGGCTTCAGCCTGAGTGGAGATCACAGCCGTGCCAGGCTCAGCTCCAGACCTGGAGAATCGCCAGCTACGGGAAGGTGTTGCTTTAAGCTGCTAAATTTGGGGCACCTGGCTGCACAGCATAGAGGCCGTGTGGTCAGGAGGCAGGGCAAAGGGGAAGGATGGGATGGGGACGGAGGGGTGGCCATGCCTGCAGGGCTGTGCCCACTGTGGGGAGGACTGGGTTTTCTAGCTGAGGGTACGAACGTAGGCGCCAGACCTCCTGACGCGCAGCTCATAAGCTGGCCTGTCATTTCTTGTCCTGTGGATTTCTTCTATCTGTTCCTCTCTCCTTGTGTGCATGTGAATCAGTCAGGACTCTGTTGATGAAGACAGGAAACCAGCACGATTCAAGCACCCAGGCTGAGCTGAATGAGAAGCTCAAGTCTTCTTTCATCTCTATGTTTCCACTCCTCTGCTCTTTATTCTCAGGCAGGGCCCCAGCATGGTGACTGCAACAGTCACCAGCAGCTCGGAGTCCGCATTTTGCCAGCTTTGCAACCCAAGCAGACACTCCACCTTCCCCTCAATGGTTCCCCTGGAAGGCTTGGGGACAATGTGCATTGGCCCAACTGGGGCACATGATCCCTGCAGAACCAATTCACCAAAATGAATCCATTGGGTGGCCAGGCCTGGCCATGTACCTGTTCCTGGGGTGAGGGCAGAGGCTTCAGGCCCACCTTGAATCCCCTTAGACTAAGTGAAGGGCTGTCCTTTTGGAGGTGAGGTTCACTGGAAAACTGTGAGCAGCAAAAGAGGGAGCAGAGGCTGGTGGTCACGTGTGCAGATGTCCCGCAGAGTGGCCAGACAGCGGCGCACCTCTGGAGCATGCAGGAAAGCAGGGCTGTTGGGTGGAGTCTCTGAGCCGCTCTGCCCTGATCGCCCTTCGCTATCTCCACTAGATCTTGGCACCAGCAGTGGGAGTCGTGGAAATAGGACAGAATCTGCCTTTGCCCTGATTGTTTATGGGATAAATAAATAGAGGAAACCAGCTGAATAGATGCTTGGGAACCGGAGCAGCCCTGGGAGGCACGTCCAACCGAGTCTTCGAGTCTGTAAACACACACGCTGCTTAGAGTTGCTCAGAAAGTAAGCCCAAGCCCCAAACAAACGAGGATCTGCTGCCAAATGTGAAGCCAGCTGGAGCCGCCCCAGCCCGTGAGGAGGACGACCCCAGAGCCCAGGTCCGCTGGGGCGGAGGGGTGGCCTGTGTGGGGCTGGGGACAGGTGCTGCCTGCGGCACCTTCTCATGGTATTTCCTGAGGGCAGACAGCTCCAGGAGGGCAGTGCTTGGAGAACCCCCTCCCCAAATACCAGTAGAAGTGCCTGGCCTTCTAGTGGCCTACAAGGGCATTGACAGTCTCCTCCTGCCCGCACACCCCGACTCCATGTCTCCCAGCTCCTCCTGCTCAAGCTTCTCCAGTTGCGTGGCCTCTTCACTGTCCTGAAATGCACCGACTACTCCCTGTCCCAGGGCCTTGGAGCAGGGCTTCCTTTCCACACCTTCCCTGGCTCAGCTTTAGAGTTTTGGAATCCTGAAAATGGAAATCCTCGTTACTGGTGTTTTGGGGACTGTTAATTTGCTGATGAATAAAAGTAGAGTTCAGTAGGTCTTGTCGGTTTGGTTGTGGTCTTGCAGCAAGCGCGCTGTGCCCTGCCAGTGCCCTGCCCACCCGTCCTCTTGCAGAGCTAAGCGCTGCCCTATGCCGCGGCGCAGATGCGAGCCTCCCTTAGTCTTCTTCTGGAGGCAGCTGTTCACGGGACGATGTCTCTGTACTTCACCCACTGTTGTCCTCTCCCAGCCTTGAAAGCCATTTCCACGTGCTCTGCGACTGAAATTGGCTCTAGATGTGGAGGTCCTGCCTGCAGCTGGACAACCAGCCAACTCAGTGGTCCGGTCAGCATGATTCCTACCCTTCGCATCCCTGCAGGGCTCCTGTCCCCTGGGCTTGTCTGCCATGCCACCGTTTTTTTTCTTTTTTTACTTTTCTAAGTTGAATTTTTCCCTTTTTCTTAATTCATTAAATATCGTCTTACAATTAAGAGGGAATCATGATCAAAAAATCAAGAACAAATATATAATGACAGAGCAAGCCAAGGCTGATGCCATTCCATGGTCTCCATCCTTGGGTTCCCCATGGTTCCATGTTTCCCCCTATTAACCCCAGGTGTTAATTGGGCTTCTCATGGAAGTCGAAGGTTTCCCTCTGAGTT
Source organism: Aplodontia rufa (assembly GCA_004027875.1). NCBI lineage: Eukaryota > Metazoa > Chordata > Mammalia > Rodentia > Aplodontiidae > Aplodontia > Aplodontia rufa. The sequence goes on from PVKS010004057.1 coordinate 12,906, forward strand.
GATTCCCCTGTACTCCCTCCCTCCGGTCTCTTTGATATCCTTCCTTTTCTTTCCCTCTCTGTCTGACCCCTCCCTACATCCCCCAGCCTCCTAGGCCAGCTTCCACGGTTTTTATTGAGCAAATCAGTTTCATGAAGAAACATGCTCTCCAGTTCAGACCTCGGTTCTCGTTAGCGTGGAGTCCACACGGGCACTTCCGGGGAAGAAAACAGCACCCAGGCGGAGGGACGACACACCTCCTGCTGGTGGCCTTCTTGGCAACTGCCCCACAGTTGCAGGGCTTCTGTATCTGTGAGTTTAATCGGGGATCAGTTTTGCAACTCTTTCAAAAACCTGGTTTGAGGCTTGGCTGTGGTGAGGAGACTCCCTGAGAGCAGCCCCACTTCCCAGCCACCTTGGTCTTCAGGGTGGCTCATGCTGTGGACTCTACAGCCAGCAAGGCTGGGTTCACACTCAAGTTTCACCACTTGCTAGCTGTGAGATCTTGGGCAAGTTATTAATCTCTGGGCCTCAGTTCCCCTATGTGTAAGATGGGGGTGGTAAGGTGCCCACCTCACAGGTCTCTATGGGGTTGAAGTTAGTCAACACACATGAACAGCTTAGAACAGCCTCTGGCACACAGCCAGGGGTCCGGGCACGTGGCATAGTTAGTGCTGCTTATGACTTGCCTGCCACTGTAGTGAGAGCGCCCAACAGATGAGTCCTTCAGACATGTCTGTTTCCATCCGTGTGATCAGAGACACACCCTTATGGGTCAAAAGTTTTGTTCAGCTCTCTTCAAGATCTTTGGATTTTGTTAACTGCAAAATCAGCTTTGCATCCCAGAATTTGGGAATCCCCACATGTACTCTGCTCTATCAATGGTCTGTGAACTCACATGCCACGCTCCTTCACCCTCACCCAGAATGCTGCCCACTCCTGGCATCCAGGTGCTCCAACACCCTCTTTGCTCCTCTGCCCACCTCAGTCTCCCTGCATCTCAGGCCCACAGCTCTCAGATGCTCTGTGTTCCTGTGACATTCAGGTGGAATCTTCCATTGAGCTGCCATGCCACCTCACCTGGAAGCAGGGCCCTAGGGTCATTCGTCCTCCAGTGTGGCTCTTTGGAGCATAGCTAAGAAATACTGATGAGAACTTTACAGACAGAAACATAGGATGTCCCTTTTGGACATGAAGGAAGAGCTGAATGAATGGAGATGTGAGCCGGATGCAAGGGTAGCGTGGTCAAGACAAGAGTATCCGAGCCCACCGAGGGCCAGCGAAACATCAATGATTATCTTTGGATTTTGCATTCTTAGTGGAACTTCAAATTTGATTTTAAAACTTATTGGGTGAAGTAAAGGGCTAAAAAACAACTTAGTTTGGAAGGAGAACCCTGGGAAAGACTTCCTTTCAGAAAACAGGAGATGTGACAGTGACGTTCTCATTATGGAAAGGGTGGGGTATGGACACGTTACAGGGAAGTAGATGGACAGAATGGAAAGGAAACTTGCTCCATGACTCTGGTGACCTCAAAGATGAGGGGAAAGGATGGGTCATTTGAAAAAACAGTTGTTGGAACTGTTTTATTCATATGCTAAAAAATTCAATTCCTGCCATCTATCATACTCAAAACTCAGGTCAAGATGGACTGAAGCCCTACACGTGGAGAGCAAACTTCAAGGAGCAGCACTGAAGCGCACGACTTTTAGGGAAGGGCTGTTTTCTTAAATATTCTAGGTAGGAATAGGACTCTGGAGTCACCTACTGCCACTACCAGCAGAGAGATGTCCTGGTGCTGCCTCATCTCCCTGGGCTTCAACTTGTAAAACGAGGGCACATATTTTGCAAGATGCAATCAACTGCCTCACTTTCCATTTCTTTTCTCTTTGTAAAGAAAAAAAAAAAAAAAGAAAGAAACCCAGCTCTAAGTTCAGTTGTCTGCGTATGGCTGTCCCGCTTGTCCAGCACTATTTGTTGAACAGGCCGTCTTTCCTCCAAGCTGTATTTTGTCCTCTTTGCTGAATATCAGATGGTTAATTTGTGGGTTAGTCTCAGTGTCTTCTATTCTATTCCGTTAGTCTTTCTGTCTATTATGATATCAATACCTTGTATTTTTGTTACTACAGCTCTATAGTATAATTGCAGGTTAGGTATTGTGATACCTTCTGTTTCTTTTCTTCCTTCCTTTCTTTTTTTTTTCTTAGTAGTGTTTTGGCTACTCTGGGTTTCTTATTGTTCTAAATAAATTTGAGAATTGATTTTTCTATATCTGTGAAGAATGACATTGGTATCTTGATGGGGATTGCATTGAATCTGTACCGTGCTTTTGGCAAAATGGCCATTTTAACTATATTGATTCTGCCTAACCAAGAACATGGGATGTCTTTCCATCTTCTCAGGTCTTCTTCAATGTTTTTTTTTTCAATGTTTGATAGTTTTCATTATAGAGGCCTTTTATTTCCTTTGTTAGATTAATTATGGAACTAAACAAACTTCTCAACAGAGGAAGTTCAAAAGCCAATAGGTATATGAGAAAATGTTCTACATCACTAGAAATCAGTGAAATGCAAATCAAAACTGTATTGTGATTCCACCTCACTCCAGTCAGAATGGCAAAGATGAAGAATATGAACAAAAACAGATGCTGGAGAGGTTGTGGGGAGAAAGGAACACTAACACTGTTGGTGAGACTGCAAACTGGTACAGCCACTCTGGAAAGTGTGGAGACTCCTCAAAAAATTAGGGATGGAACCACCGTACAACCCAGCTCTCCCATCCTGTGTATTTTCCCAGAAGGGCTAGAATTGGCATACTACAGAGACACAGCTTCATCGATGTTTATAGCAGCTCAATTTACGAGAGCTAAACTATGGAAACAAACTAGATGCCCCTCACTGGATGAATGATACACACACACATACACACACATACATACATACAATGGAGTTCTACTCAGCCATTAGAAAGAATGATATCATGGCTTTTGCAGGTAAATGGATGGAAATGGAAAAAAAAATCATGCTGAGTGAAACAAGCCAAACCCAGAGACTTAAGGATCAAATGTTTCCTCTCATATGTGGAAGATAGAGTAAAACCTAAGAAAGGATGAAAGTTGTTAAGTTTATTTGATAGATCCACCAAATCTGAAGTAACACATAAGCTGTGGGGACTATAGCTTTGAAGTTGGGGAGAGGAAGGGAGAGAGGGGAAGGAGGGACAAAGGGAGATGTTCAACATGTACAGTTGACTCCCATGAGAACCCCAAATATACCCAGGCAATTGCATTAATTAAAACACATGTACATGGTCATTTATATCTATAACATGGGTGAAATACATAGGAGACATGAGAAAGAGGGAATGGGGGAAGAGGGAGAGAGCCTGAACATGGATCGGGTTTAAGTTACTCTGTCATTACGTATGTATGTATAAATGTGAACAATGAATTCCTTCATTATGTAGGATGATGCTGAACCAATAATAATAATATAAAAGAACCATCAATAAATAAATGGAAATAAAAAGAAGAGCTCAGCTCCTGCACGGTGATGGGGCCCAGTTCCTTCCTTTTGCTCGGGAACTAGCGACTAGTGAGCTGAAATCCCGCATGTGCACCCAGAGGACATGGTGCTGTGGGCTTATGGTGAAGGCTTCTCTCCCTGGGAAGGAGCAAATACTGCACATGGTTGCGTCGGCCACCATACGGGGACAAGCTGGTTTGCGTAGAGCAGGGAGCAGGAAGGGAGAGCCTGGGTCCCTGAAGGCTGACTGCTGTGTGCTCTTGGGGGAAGGTGCACCATTGTCCCCACCCTTCAGTCCACCTGCTGTGAGATGAATTCTGACCCACGCAGTCCTGTGGCCTCTGGTGGCTGGGAGAAGTCACCATGTTTACAAAGCACTTAGCGCAGCTCCTTGCGCCTGTGCGCTTGATCACGGCTGACCACGCACGGGAGCCCACCCACCTGGTGACTGCAGCAAGGCCAGCGGGCAGCGCTCATGGGCGCTCCCCACCTGCCAGGCTCTGGCCCGATTTCAGGACGCCATGTCTCACCAAGAGCACTCAAGTTCCGCACTATCCCCAGCCTCACTTGATGTGCCAGGAAACTGAGGCTCAGAAACTTGAGGAGCGTTCTGAGGGTCCGCAGTGAGCAAGTGGGGAGCTGGAATTCGAGTGTAGATCTGTTCCCCAAACTCCAGCTTTGATCCATGTGACAGATCCTGCCCACCCGCTGCAGGCGGCAGCAGTGTGTGGGCACGTGAGCCCTGTGCCCTCCTGCAGAGCCCAGCACCGCCCCTCTGTTCTTCTCAGCAGGAGGAAGAGCCAGAACCCCCTGGCTCAGAGTCCTCACGGGTAGAGTTCCAACGTTCTTGTTAGGAAGGGTGTCTTCCAGAGATGGCCAAGCAAGCCACCTACTTGCTGCTGGAAGCAAGGGACAGATGGGATGTGCTTGTGACTCAGCTCTGACAGCTGGCACTTCAGTCTCAGGGCAGGACACAGAGAGGGGCCTGTTGGTTGCACATCAAATCCAATTTCCCTAGGTGAGTTTTGATAATTTTTGCTACCATGGGACTTTCCCCCTGTTTCTGTGGCCTTCTTCCGAGGCCACTTTCAGTGTCAAATTGCGAGACCTCAGTTGCCAGGGCAGCAATTGACAATAATGGTCCCTACCCTCCCTGGGGGTCTTGTCCTCTGATCAGTCCATGAAGTAGGGAGTGGGGTGTCTCCTGGGGGGCTCCTCCCCAACATTCTTCACATCACCTATTTAGCAGAATTCCAGACCAGGGGAAACCCAGGGACAGAAAATGTCATTTCTGTTGGCTTTTAAATTCTACCCTGGCTCTGCTTGCAGATTTCCTTGGCCAGCCTCATCTGGACCCTGCACAGTGAGTTCCCTCTGGAGCTCTGGAGCTGGATGCACAGTGAGTTCCCTCTGGAGCTCTGGAGCTGGATGCTAATGAAGTCACCACAGAGCTCCCCAGAGTCTTCAAAGAAGGGAGAGAAACTGGAGGCAGCAGCAGAGGCCAGGAGCTGAGGCCAGCGGCCTGGCTTGCAGATTGCAGCCGCCCTGGGGCTCACGTGCCTTGTGACTCAGGACAGGAGATAATTGTGCACAGATCTGTTTTCCTTCTCCTTATCCATTTATCTGCAGCGCTGCAGTACCCACCCTCTTTTGCATCGTATGCAGCAAGGAAAGCTATCCCTTCTTCCTGTGCTTGTGGACCCTCGGATTAGCTTCTTGCTCTGTGCAGCTGCTGGGGGTAGTGTCTGCACCTGAACCCTGTGGAATTCCATCCGAGGGTCACATGCTAACGGTGCTGGTCACAGCTAACTGATGGCATATTGGAGATTGTGCTGGTCTTTTTGCCAGCGGCTGGACAGTAGGCAAAATGCAGATGTGAGAGGTCCAAGGTGCTATGGAGGGGCACGTGGCCAGCACTTGCTGGGGGGTGGCCCCTGGGTGCACCCTGTGCTGCTCTGAGTGCCAGGCATGTGCGGTGAGGATCCCACTCTTGGACATCCTCAATAGCCGTCTCTGACTCCTGCCAACTCTAAACCCTCTTATCGTCTCCACTGCTTTATAATGGCAGTTAATTTGACCACAATGTGACAGTCACTAATATATTCCCTTTGGGACTTTTCTCACTGCCCCTCCCATTTTTAAAATTAGCTCATTTAAAACTGCAAACCACCCTCTTCCAACTCCTGCCTGTCTTTCCCTCTGAGCTGCTTTATTTTTCTTGCTGTCACCATCTGACACCAGAGGCACCTGACTCTCAGTCTGGGAAAGGCAGCTTCAGGGGGCGGAGCCTGCCAGTGTTTTTTCCGCCTTCCTCATAGGGTGCCAAATGGAGCATCTGGTGCACTCACTAAATGGGAATGGCCGTGACTGTGGGGGGGATGGCGACAATGTTGGGTGACTGGGTGCAGCCTCTGTGGTTCGTCTTCCGCAATGCTTGTTGATTGGATTAGGGAGCAGCGGTCAGGAAGCTCGGCTCAGCTGTGGCCCTAGCTCTTGGTGGATCTCTGACCCTAGGCAAGTTCCTCAGGCCCCTCTATGTCAGTTTCCACTTCTGTGCCCCCCTCACTGGGACGATTAAATGAGGCCACAAATGCGAAGGACTTGGGAAGGTTCCTTGTGTGGGACGCAGGCTCATCCAGGGCAGCTGTTCCTGATCCTTGCTGCAGCCCTACCACACGGGGTCCCCATGCAGCAGTTGGGGAACTGAGGGAGGCTATGCAGCCCTCACCAAGTCCCACCTGCCCCTGCCAGCCTGCAGTCTGCTGAGCCAAAGGAGGCTGCTGCAAGGGTAATTAAGCTATGCATCACTTTGTTTTATTTTATTTTTTTAAAGAGAAAGAGTGACTGAGAGAAATAATCAACTTTATTTAGTTTTTCATGTGGCCTCCATTGCTCTGACACTTTGTTGTGTATGTGGTGCTGGGGTTCGAACCTGCGTCCTCGAGCATGCCAGGTGCACTGTAACTACCGAGCCACCACTCCAGCCCCTACGCATCACTTTAAAAAGTTATCAAGCGCAAGTAAGGCACCTGACATCCCAGCAACTCGAGAGGCTGAGGCAGGAGGATCTCAAATGTGAGGCCAGCCTCAGAGATTTAGGAAGACCCTGTCTTAAAACAAATAAACAAGGGGCTGGAGTGGTGGCTCAGCGGTTACGGCGCTTGCTTGGCATGCATGAGTACGCTAGTTCAAACCCCAGCACCACGTACACAACAAAGTCTTGGGGCAATGAAAGTCACATGAAAACTAAATAAAATTGATTCGCTCTCTCTCACTGTCCCTCTCTCTTAAAAAAAAAAAATGAATAAACAAGAAAAGAGACTGAGGATGTAGCCGAGTGGTAGAAGGCCCCTGGGTTCATTCCCCAGAACTCCCCCCTGCCCACCCTCCCGCCACCCCCTCAAAATCCCCCACCACACGCAAAGATCAAGTGCAGACTATGTGCTTCAGTGCCACTACTCAGGCCCTTTCATACAGAGGGGCTTTTCTCAAGCCTGTGCCCAGGTCACAAACCTGTATTCCGTGACGTGAGTGCCTGGGACTGACTCGCCGACTCCAGGCTCCGGGCTGGGGTGGTACCGAGCTGTCAGGGGCTGTGAAGCGTTGTCAGTCAGTGGCTGTTTGAAGAGCTCTCTGCAAAGGAAAAGCTTCAGCCGTAGGGATCCCTACCCAACAGCATGCGGTGACTTGTTGGAGGGTGGCCGGCTCTGGCTCTCTTGCAGGCTGTGTGCAGCTCTGGGACTTACGAATGTGCCCAGCAGCCATCCACACACTGCTTTTTCATTCCTGCTTTAAAAGTGCTGCACCTGGAGCCCCAGCAGCCGGCCAGCGCGGCTCCGTGTGCTGTACTGAGATGGGCTGCTCCTCCCAGGCAACGCGCCATGCTGCAGCCTCATCAGGGACGCTCCCTGGCCTGCACAGCAAGCCGGGACCTGCCTAGGGCCTGTGGAGAGCCATTCCCTGGCCCCTGCCTTTGAACCTTGCCTTGAGTGGTGTTTACAGCCCCAGGACTGGCCGAGCAGGCAGGCGTTCCACTGCAGTGGGCCTCATTTGAGGGCTGAGCGGTGGAGGACTTCCCGGAGACATCCAGGGAGCTGGCCAAGGGCAGGTCTCCCCAGTCCTCAAGGTCACTGAGGACTACGGGCATTAGTGGCAGACTCAGACTGTGTTCTGGGAAGAGACGGTAAGGTTTGTGCTTCCCGTGCACAACTTAACCCTCCTATGAAGAGGGATCATTGCTGTTACGGAAAAGGAACCAAATCTCGGGGAGTCAAGGGGTCTGCCTAGAAGGCACAGGTGGGGTGTTGGTGTTTGGTGTCCACACCGGCTGGGCTGCATGACTCCAAATTCCATACTCTAGCCTTAACTAGTCCACGATTCTCCGTCTCAGGAAAACAGGAAACAATCTCTGAAGGAGAAAGGAGGGAAAAGATGAAGAGAGACTAAGGGATGGCAGGTGACAGGGAGAGAGTTGGGTAGCCTTGATAGTTTGTCCAGGCCCCCCAGAGGAGCCTGACCTGTTGGGCAGGAGGGTCAGCTTATCTGCAGAACTCCAAGGGCACACCTCGGTGTGACCACCAAACCAGCTTCAGAAGCAGCTGGTCACGTGCTGCCTAATGACCCTGCTGGGCATGATGGACTGCACACGTGATGTGGTCCCTGCAGCCGAGGTGTGTGGTGGGACGTGCCAGGTTTGTGCACACACAAGTTGATGTCCACCCAACAGAGCAACCCAAATGTGTCAGGAAAATGGCCTGACACATTTCTTGTTTTGCCTTTGCGGATAAGCAGGATTCCTTAGGTTGCAAGTGATAGAAAACCTAACCAGCCTCTGAGAGCAGATAGTGGCCCATGTCACTGAAGCTTGCCGAGTGGATGGCTTCAGGCAAGACCGGTTCCAGGCACTCAACGCTCTTCTGCTGTCTACTCTCGCAGGCAGCCACTCTCCCAGGCACTTGGTGGTCAGTTCTGCAGGGTTGCATCCAATGGTCTCAGCAATGCTACAGGAAAGAAATTGCTCACCCAAGGCTTCCAAAGGAAGTCCCAGGCCTGTTCAGGAGTCCATTGCCCCAACCAGTCATGTGGCTGGAGATGCCACCTCTGATTGGCTCGTCCACACACAGAGCTAGTGTCAGCCCCACCTGAGCCACGTGTCCTGAGCCTGGTCTCCGTGCTGGTCCACTTGGGCTGCCAAGGCCGGGGGCTAATCTCATGGAGGTGGGGGCCTAGCTTCTTCCCATTCTGAGGACTGGAGGTGTCAGTGGGGCCAGCAATCGCACTGCCGCCCCCTCATGGGGAGCACATGGCTGCTCCCCCTGTGTGCAGAGCAGAGTGGGGCTGGGGGCAGCAGTTACAGCACCAAGCCCTTGTCCCTTCCCCAAAGCCTCCTCCCCGAACATGCCGCATGGGGGTCAGAGCTTCCAGTAGAAATTGGTGACCCCAAATTCAGCCCATGCCAGTCTCCAAGGGACCTTCCAGAAGAGCAGCTGAGTAGGCTTAGAGGAGAGATCATCTCCTCCAAAGGTTCTTTTTTTTTTTTTAAGAGAGAGAGAGGGACAGTGAGAGAGAGAGAAAGAGAATCAATTTTATTTAGTTTTTCATATGGCCTTTGTTGCGCGAGACTTCGTTGTGTACGTGGTGCTGTGGTTTGAACTGGGGTCCTTGTGTATGCTGGGCAAGCACCGTAACCACTGAGCCGCTGCTCCAGCCCTTTCTCCAAAGGTTCTTAATACAGAAAGCTCTCATTTCCATTGTCAGCGCTGTAGCTGGAGAGACTGGCTGTCACCCCAGCTACTCGCTCACCTCTAGTCCCTCCTGACCCTGAGGCACAGGCTCTTCCCCAAGGGCTGCTCAGGAAGTACTTCCTCATTTGGAACAGATCATGGGACCATGCTAGAAAAGAAAACAGCCCATGATCTTGCACCCGGAGGAAGCCAAATTTCCTCTCGCTCTCCCCTGCACTGTAGCTGCCTTCCACATATCTGAGGCAACTCTGTCTACCTGGGAGTGTGCGTGCTCCGTTGCTCAGAAGTGAAACCATTTCCCTGCGTCATGGCCATTATAGTGCAGGGCTTGGGTCCTGTGACCCACACCAGGGCCCAGAGATCCAGACCAGGGAACCGTAGCCCCACCAGGGCCACATAATACCATGTAGGACAAGTTGGGCCAGCTAGTTCCCAGAAGGGAAGGGATCTCTTATGCAGACAGAAGAGGCCCAAGGGCTTGCTTCCAACTGGACCAGCAGACACACTGTGTGCTGGGCCTTTCTCAGTCCTCCATCCCTGTCCTCTCCAAGCTGGCTCCCTGTGATGCCCTTTATCTCTGTCCCCCGAGTGCCCCAACTGGGGGCCACTTCTGCCCCAACTCAGGAGTCAGGTCTGAGAGCTTTCGGGGCACACTTCCCATCACCCCCTTGGGGCTGCTCCTATGCAGTGGTCACTCAGTGAGCATTGATGGAGGCACTGTGCTCTATGCTAGGGATGTCAAGAGCAGCAATAGACACAGCCCTGCCCTGCTGAAGATTCGAGTCTGACCCGGTGGACAGGCGACAATCAAGCACATGGAGCAACCAGGTGGTGAGTGCTCTGGGCCTTGAGGGGTTTCCTCTGGGGCTTTTGGGCTGGCTTCTCAGAGAAGGCTGACTGTTGAGAAGTCACCTGGCCCAAGGGCAGAGGTTCCCAGGCTAGAGGAACTGCATGTAAAGTGCAGGGGTCGGTGTCCTCCCAGGAGAGGCTGACGGGAGGATGGGGACACACAGAAGGCACCAAGTCTGCTGGCACCTGGATCTGGGACTTCCCAGCTTCCAGAACTGTCAGCCACACCCCCTGTTGTCCATAAAGGATCCCGTCTAAGGTATTTCGCCACAGCAGTTGCGACAGCCTGAAAATCGGAAGATAAGCTAGCCAGGCGTCCGGCGTGAACTCCGAACAGCAAACGACCACAAATTGAACAGCTCAGAGCCACACGTGCTTATGACCTCAGTCCGTGGCAGGAGTCCTCGGCCGCCCTAGAGGCTGCTCTCTGCTTCCTGGTCTCTTTCAAGGCTGCTGCCCGCCGTAGGCTGGGGCTGAGGTGTCATCTGAAAGCGCAGAGGGTGCGGCTAACTCCCAAGCTCCTGTGCTTGTTGGCAGGCCCTGGGCCTCGCACAACCCCAGGGAGCCCCACAGTCAGGCCACTGTGAGCAGGGGCTGCTGTTTGCAAGGAGAGGCGTGGTCTCTTGTGGCCTCACCAGGGTGGGACCTCCCCACACTGCTGCCACTCCCTGTTGAACAAAACCCAGCCAGCAGGTCCCTGGGAGGCTCATGCAGGGCTCCGACTCATCCATCGGGATGTAGGGATGGGGGCGGGAGCCAGTCAGCCGTGCCCAGCGTCAGAGATGGAGGGCAGGCACCAGGAGGGACTTCGTGGCTAAAGATCTTGGGGAATGAGTGGAGCAAGAGCCCCAGAGGAGGAGTCCTGCAGCAGGTGGTGGTTGGCCTTGATGCAGAGGACCCGCCAGGAGCTTCCCTGGGCTGCCAGAACTCTGGGACAAGGTCTCCACCCTTGAGTTGCTGCTCCCTCCCGCCACAACAAGGCGCCAGGCGTCCCATCTGCCTGAGAAGAGCAAATGACTGGTTCCTATGAAAGTCTGAATCTGGTTTTACCCTGCCGGGTGGGTTTCCTTTGTTTTTCTTTCATGTGATCTTTCGGATCACAAGATGAAACACAGATTTTATGATCAGTTAGCTCATTAACAGATAGACATCAGCATGAGTAATTATGTGACCACACCTTAAGAGCTGATCCATAAGGAAGCTCACTTTTTTCTCTTTTGATCATGAAAAATTTCAAAGACATAAAAAGCGGGGGGAAAAATTGTACTGTTAACATCCCCAGCCTCATAGCCATGGTTCTATGATTAACATTTTACTAAACTGGCTTTCTCTCGTATCTGAGTATCCCTTCCTCCCTCCACCCATCATTCCATCTTACTTTTTGGAGTTGTTTCAAAATAAGTTCTAGACATGAGTATAAGGAAATACAATTTTAAATGTCATTGTAAGAAGTTTCAGATTAACTTGAAATTCAGAGGAATGAAGTTTTATAAGATTAGGGTGGGGAATTATGTTGTTCACTCATTTACATTTTTTAAAAATGTGTTGTTAGGTTTAGAACAACTGTGTCCTCTCCCAACTCATCAAAAAAATATATCTACTAGGTTTTTGACCTAGGAATTTTAAGTTAACTCTCAGTATTGAAAGCATATGTAAAAAAATTCTCTATGACAGTTTTGTTGATTCTTTTATTTACTCCAAAACACTAACTGAAGCTTGGCACAGTGGTGCATGCCAGTAATCACAGTTACTTGGGAAGCTGAGGAAGGAGGACTGAGTTTGAGGCCAGCGTCAGCAACTTAGTGAGTCTTCTCATAATAGAAAAAGGCTGGAAATACAACTCAGAGATAGAGCACTCCTACATTCTATTCTACAACCACACAAAATAATAAAGTACAATATAAATAAACAAGCAAAACAAGATGCTAGTGGAAGTCCTGTGAGGGGTTAGGGCTGTCTGAAGTCTTTGCAGCCTCTCAGGACCTAGGGCAAGTGGACAGGTTGTTGTGTGTAGAAAACACTGAATAAAATGCGTAGGGCAACAAAATGGATCTCTAAGGAGCTTCTCCAGCAGAGCCATTCTTGTCCACTGGTTGGTTTATTTATTGTTTTGTTTTGTGATGACTTCAACATACAGTGAGTGAGCGGAAATGCCTGCTTGCACATTTTGTGAAAATTGTACTATGCACCCCGAAATATTCAGATGCATGAATTCCATCATTTCTGATTTGTGTGGCTTGAGATAAGTTATTTTTGTCTCTTCAGGTTCTTGTTCCAGGGGTGGAAGATAAGAAGCCTCAGTGAGGGCTCAGCTCACAGGGTTGGTGGCCCACAGGGTCTGCGATGACACTGTGCACATGACCTGGACAGCTTGCATCACTGATGAGCTCAGAATGGGTGAGAGAGGTGAGGGAGGGCTTGGGAAGTACTGGGGGTTGTGACCACCTTAGCCTTCCATCTCCGGGTGGGGGAACTTGCCTGTCACCTACAGGTCAGAGCAGCCAGAGAGCTCACTAGGTGGCCCAAGTGGGCTGACAGCTGCGCAGTCACGCTCTTGACCACCTGCACTTCTGATCAGCAGACCATCTCCTAGCCCGGTCCTCCGATCACCCCCGTAAAGCCACACTCAGCCCCTGAGACGCCTTCTGAGTGGTATGCGACAGCCCTTCCAGGTCACCACAGTGGAATCTGACCTCTGCAGCCCAGCTCTGACAGTCCAGGGTTCACTCCCACCCTCCTCTGGGCAGCACCATCTTAGCCATCTTTGCGGCCGGGTGTCTCCATGACATTGTTTCTAGATTGCAGACGTCCTATGTCCTCATGATAAAAATAGGGAAATGTGAATGTAGAAAGTACACTTCTTTCTCCAGGAATGAGCTATTGGGGAATTTTCCTGCATATCCTGACAATATTTAAAGGGAACAGCACCATGCACAGTGCTCGGTCCCCTCCTTTTCTGTTTCTCTCCGGGCACATCTCGAGGATCATCCAAACAGAGACATGCTTCTCAAAGCCGCAGACTCCTGCACACGTGCCCCGCCCGAGGGTTTCCAGGTGACTGCCGCGCTCTGCTCCTCCAGGCCGTGCTGAAACAGGCAGTCCAATTCTGCATTGGGAGACAGTCGAGGAACCGCAAAATCGATGCTGGAAGTAGAAATGGAAAAATAGAACCACTGGGTCGAATAACAGTGATGATGAATCGAGTGCTTGCTAAGTCCTGGGTATTCTCATAGTTGCCCTGTCTACAGGTGTGGAAACTGAGGCTCAGAGAGGTGAGCTTAACTGAGAGCTTTAACTTCTGGCTCATATTCCAATACTGACTTCCAGAAAGATCTCATGCAAGTGTGTTGCTGCCAACACGGCCCGCATCCCTACCATCCAGTGAGAACCCAGCTCTAGTCCCCTGTGCCCCATATGTGCTTTGATCCTCGCCGTCAGTCTACTAGCAGGGGCTATAATGACCACACTTTTGGGGTGAAAACCCAGGCACAGAGGTAAAGTGCTTAAGGATACCCAGCTGGTACAAGGGGCTTGGAAGTACAGATTTGGGGAGGGCACCCCTCCCCCCAGCCACTCCCTGCTTGTCATTGACAGTGCTGGGGCAGCCAACTTTGTGCCCCCTGCACACTGTCCCCTCCTCTACACTGGTCTGCTCAGCTGCTCCTTTGTGGCCAACAACATGTCCCTCAGGGGAAGCTGGCCACTCACACCCCAGTGCCAATTGCTTTACTGGCTAATGAGATCAGAACCCTCCTCCCCAGGCCTCCCGGAGGGCCACATGTGCACCTGGGCTCAGAAGAGGACAGGGCAGGGTTTATCAGGAAGGAGACAGGAAGGGGTGACCAATAAAGAGCCCTCCAGAAGGGTCCGCAGCAAGGGGGTGGGGCTTATTTCCCAACACTAAGGAGGCCTGTAGCCTGTGGCCAGAGGAAGGTGCGAGGCCCAGGGATGGCTTGGAGGAGAGGTGGGAGGGTCAGCTCTCCCCAGGGATCCACTAAAGCCACTGGTTCAGGAAAGCTTTGGTCTGTAGCAGCCAGGAGCTGAGCCCATCCCCTGTCCTGAGTCTGCCCTAGAAATTCGGATTTGTAGGAGGTTCTGTGCAGCTTTGTTGAGTCTTGGGCTCATCTCCACTTATTCCCTTGGAAAGAAGATGTAGGGCCCTGAGAACTTGCCAGGGGTCCCCTGCCTGCCAGTCCCATGCAAACTGCCCATGTGGCTGAGCTGTGTCTGGCACCCCTGTTAGCCTCACCCCACTCCTGCCACCCTGCCACCCTCTAACTGCACCCAGCGGACCCCAACGTGCCTTCTGCTCTCTGTATCTGCTGTTCCCTTCAGGGGAAGGATAGCATTGACCCTTCCTGACCTGTCTGTCCTTCAGCTCTTAGATGGCGCTCCTCTGACTCACCCAGCTGCTGGCCATGGGTGCTTCGGCATGAAGTTGAAAAAGACGCCCTTGTGAGTGGTTATGCAAGATGTTAAAGCCAGGGGGAGCTGGGTGAGGGGCATACGGAAACTTGGGGTGATTTTTGCAAATTTTCAGTAAGCCTAAAATTATTTCCAAAATAAAAAGTTAATGAGCAAGGTTGCCCTTTCCTCCTGACGATCTCAGTGAGCTTGATTCCAGTCCCCACCGGTCCTGGGTGTAGGGCAACTTGTGTGGCCAGATCTTGTGGCCCTGTGAGTCCTGTAGCACCAGCCTAGGTGTGTGCCCCTTTAATTCAAAGCCACTGCAAACGGACATGCAGGCTCACCCATGCCCCCGGACTTGACGCCCACACATTTAAAGCAATCGGTTCGCCTCCCTGCGTGTGGAAGTGCCGTGCTCCATGCCTCTGTGTCAGTCTGTTCCCCAAGCAGACCCTGAGCCCTGGTCCACATGCTTTGGATGAAGACTGTGGGGCTGGGGAGGCAGGAGAGGAAAGGAGGAAGACAGCCATGTGGCCTGACCCCTGTGGTGCAAACATCATTCAGAGCGGGGACCTGCCCAGAGGCAGGGGCTGCACTTTCAGTCACTGGAGGGAGACTGTACCTTGGGACGTGGAGGGAGGCAAGGGGCCTGGGGTGCTGGGAGGAGGGTGCACAGCAGAAGGGGATCCAGGGGCCCTGGGCAGATGCAGGGGCTTGAAGTCCAGAACAGGGATAGGAAGGGACGGTGGAGGCAAAATGGGGACAGCAGGGACAAGCTGGGGACACCAGCTGAGCCTGACACCTGAGAGAATGGTGGAAGCCCAGGTGAGCACCTGTGGCCTGACCGTGGTACTGAGGTGGCCTGGGCCCTGCGTCTTGGCACTGAATACATTCTTGCACAGGACCTGGAGAAGCTGTAGGAGGAGCCAGGGAGGTAAAGCAGCAGTAGACCCAGCTGTCTTGGGCCGAGGGGAGGAGCCATCCAATATGGCTGCTACTCCACACCCGGGGGGTGCATTCCAAGACCCCCCAGTGGCTGCCGGAATCCGTGGCCAGTACCAGACTCTATTTTTTTTTAAGAGAGGGAGAGAGTGAGAAGGAAAGAAAGAGAGAATCCATTTTTGTTAATTTTTTCATCTAGCCTTCATTTCTCTGACATTCAGTTATGTATGTGGTGCTGGGGTTTGAACTCAGGTCCTTGTGTGTGCCAGGCAAGCGCTTTAACCACTGAGCCACCACTGCAGCCTCCAAATCCTATTTAGCCTGTGCTTTATCCTAGGTGCCTCTAATCATGTTTGATGTTTTGAATTACACACTTCACAGCCTCTCTTTGGAATAACCAAATTGCCAGTGTGGCTACTCTGGCACATTATTAGCATAATATGGGTTTCACAGGATGGTCCATCTGATAACCGAGACAGCCGCTGAGCGGCGGACGTGCAGGCAGCGTATACAGCATGGATACACCGGACGAAGGCATGATTCGCTTCTCGGGTTCGCAGAACAGGGCGGGGAGAGATTGCATCTTGCTGCTCAGAGTGACACACAGTTGAAAGCTTGGGAAGTGTTCATTTCCAGAGTTTTCCATTGAGTGTTTTCGGGTCATGGTTAATGCTTGGTAACCAGAACTGTGGAAAGTGAAGTCAAGGATAATCAGGGATGCTGGAACCCACAGTCGTGCTGTGACTCCACTTTGCTCTCCAGGCCTCACCAGAATCCCCCAAAAGATTTTGGGGTTCTAACCCTAGCACCTGAGGATTTGGAAGTGGGTGCAGGTGTCGTCAGTCCAGGTAATGAGATCACTTAGAGCTGGGCAGCTCTTGTCCCCCTTGAGAGCAGGGCATTTGGACACGGGCACTTACAGAGGGATAAGGGCCTGAAGACAGGGGTGTGGGCAGAGCCTGGAGCCAGGCAGCCACAATCAGTGGCACCTGGGCTTCAGAAGCTGGCAGAGGCCAGAAGGACCTACCTGCAGAGGCTCTGCAGAGATCCTTGCCCTGCCACCATCTTGACTTGGAACTGGGCCTCCAGGACCATGAGGGAAAACACTTCTGTGGGTTAAGCTCCTGTGTTTTCGGAAAGGTTACAACAGACACCCGGACGAGGGGACTCTGGGAAGCACGGTTTGGCTGGTCATGTTGGTGCATCAGAGCCACGCTGGCCTCTCTGGTCATGTCACCTCCTAGCAGAGGTCCCTCTGAGCATCCAGCCTGGCCAGGCCAGTCCTTGCTGGAGTGATCATGCTGGAGGTCAAACAGCACTTTGGACACCTCAACAGCTGGCCCGGTTCCCTCGGGAGCCTGCTGGCTTCCTGAGGACAAGCACTTTGGACACCTCAACAGCTGGCCCGGTTCCCTCGGGAGCCTGCTGGCTTCCTGAGGACAAGCAGTCCAGCTGCTCCCTTTTCTCCAGTTGCTCCAATTCCAGCAAAGCGCCAGGTACCTTGATGGAAGCAGGTGGGGATTTGCAGGAAGGGAGAAGTGCCAGCCCTGGTGACATGGCAGCATCTAGTCCTAGAGGGGAGGTGGCTGCCCACTGGTGACACCACACCCTGGAGAAGCCCCAGGTGTGCTCCTGCAGCCTGTGGGATGGATATCCCCGAGCCCTGGCCTACGGCTTCCCTCCTGGGGTTCATTTAGCAGGACAGTAATAATCCTCCTATGATTTACGGTTTGGGGATTAGCAGGTGGCTCGCCCGGCTGATAGGCGTTTATTACCCACTTAACCATTTAAGTAGAACAAAAGGAAAGCCCGTGTTGCACAAAAGGTGATGAGTGTTTCTGCCAAGACAGCGATTAAAATGATTCACTAGCAGGACAGAGTCCCTGGTCTCCACTCAGCCAGCCTGGACGATCCGACTGGACCAGTGCTCCCCGGGCTCCAGGAATTCAGGGTTGGCCTGGCCCCTGCTGGGGCAGTTGGTGGACATGTCTGCACCGGTAACCACTGAGCCACCACTCTAGTCCAAGGGTGGGGGTGTTTTAAGAATCCAGACCCCGATTCCCTGATGGGGATGCTACTGACAGGTGGCGAGGGAGTAGCCGGGCAGAATCGAGACGCCATCACAGTTCGCTCCTCACTAGACAATCCCATCCCTTCTGAAGGGCAAAGGTGCCCAAGAAGCATGCCACCGCTCTGCTGTGTGACACAACGTAGGCAGACTAGACATTAACAAGCAGAAACACAGCAGAAAGGCTGTCTCGAAGAGATCGACAGCTGGGGTTGGAAAGTGCCTGGCAGGACTTTGGCCTGGGTTGAAATTCTCTCTGCCTCACCCTTGCTATGTGCTTGAAGAAGTGACTCCTCTTTCCTAAGCCTCAGTTTCCCCAGCTGTAAAATGGAGCCCATACTGCGCCTAGTTCCTGGGTCATCACCAGGGTCAGGTGAGAGAAGAGCAGCCACTGGCTGGGGAGTTCACCATGGGGCTTACACAGTGCCCAGCACAAGGGAACCGCTGCTGGAGCCCCTGGGGTAAGAACCCAGACCCGCAGCTACCTGCTGCATAACTTTGTGCTGCTGTGAGGCCCAGCCAGCTGTTTCAGCTGGGCTCTGCAGTTCCACCAGCTCCTAGTGCTGCTTCCCCAATGTGCATGGTATTAACCGAGTGCTCTTCCCTCCACAGCCCCTGCAGACTGCAGGGTCCCGTTTCCCAGGTAAGGAGGAGCGAGGTCCAGGAAGGGATAGGTGACTTGCTCAAGCTCACAGGGCCAGTCAGCGATGTGTGTCCAGCTGGAGCCCTGATCTGTCTGAATCTTTGCCTTCAGTGTATACACATGTGTCTTGCCAGTTGGGAGAGACAGGAAATGAGCAGATGCTTCTTACAGAATCACGAACCAAGTCTTTCGTGCCCTTTATCTCTTTGAATCACCACGGCAGCACTTCAAAGTAGATATTTTATGTCTTGATTTACAGCTGCTTGCTCAGAGCGTGTTAGTCCTTCGGTGGGAGGAGAGGACTTGGGGAGGGAGGCAGGCTTTGGCACCCAACCACATAGGGGGCGCAAGTCTCTATGGAGCTGTGTGGCCCATGATAAGCGGCTTAACCTCTCTGTGCCTCAGTTTTTCTGCTGGACATCTTGGCATCTGCTTTCCAGGGTGGCTCAGTGAGTGAGCGTCTCTAAGAAGGGCTCTGCCCAGTGCCTGGCCGTGATCAGGCTGGGTCTTGTTTGGCAGCTGGCCTCATTGATATGGCTCAGTGGCCGAGATGATCTATGGGGCTGGAAACCGTCTGCACTTCCCTAACTGCACTGATAATGCTCCCAGCAACGCACCTCCCTACTTTTTTATTTGAAGATGAAATTCATATTTTTGCTATCTCCTCTAGGTGTGTCTGCGAGCAACAGAAAGAAGGAAGAGAGTGGTCGGAGCCTGGATTCCAACCCCTCAGACCTTTGAAGCCACAGCCAGCTGTGAGCGCCGAGGACAACTGTAGTCACTCATGATTATCAGGGCAGGAAAAGGTGGACCCCAAGCCCAAGCCCTTGCCAGGCGAGGGAAAGTATGAGAGGCATTCGGTCAGAGGCCTCCCAGCTGGGCCTCCCCGCTCCTGGGAAGTTATTGAGTTGAAAATAATTCAGGTTGCTAAGAGATTTCAACCCCTGTGGAGGCTCCAGAAAGGAATCCTGTCATTGTTTAATTAAAAAATGAAGAAAAAAAGAGAGGAGAAGAGAAAGCAGGAGGAAGGGAGGGAAGAACTGTGGGGTTTGCTCCGTATATGGCCCCAGCCTGGGTGGGGACACTTCTTCTCACTCCTGCCAGCAGAGTGGTCCTTGCCTTTGCCCCTCAGTGGTTTCTGGGAGGGCAGGTGCCTCCTGCCTGCCCCCGGGGTTGAACCAAGTGAATCTGAAGTTCCCCTGGTGTCCTGTGCCAGCTGCTAAGGCTCCAAGGGGCCTCTGTGAGAGCTGGGCAGGATTCTGGCTCCAGGCTGGCTCCAGCATTTCCAGTTGTGTGGCTGCAGGGACTCTTCCTGCAGCCTTGCTTGACTGTCATTTCACTGCAAGACAACATCAACACCACACTGGTCCTGCCTGCTGTTTAGAGAGAGCCCTACCAAACCACCACTTCTGTAGGTCACGGTGGTGGAGAGTCAGCTGTTCCACGGGGCCCCTGTGAACAGAGAGCAAGCCCGAGGTGGGGCACAGGGCATCACGCATTGATCTCATGAGTTGTCACCCAGGCCAAAGTGCTCATGCTGAGTCTCTGCACCAGGCAGAGGATGGGGGTGATGGCTCCCATGGTGTGGGCCAGGGAACCAAGTCATGTGCCCTGGCCTGTTCCCCTGGGGGTGGAGGGTCAGTCTGGCTTCAGAGCCGGGGCCTTGACTGTTTTTTAAGTAATCGTCACTTATTCACTGTCATTGTCTAGGGAATCTTTATGAAGGTTTTGTTATTTTTTAATGCACGGTCTCAGGCATTAGAAACAGTGATAAGCAAGATGGTGTCCACATCCTGGGGCGAGAAGGAGGAGGCACACGCAGCAGGTGAATTAGAGGTATTGCAGAGAGGGTGGCATGGAGAAACAAGGTGAAGTGGAACTGTTTTGATAGGGTGGTCTCTGTGGTGATGGTGGAGGAGAGGTCAGGGTGGCTGGAACTCTGGATGGGGCAAGAGAGGGAAGGGCAGTCAGAAAGCTGGGGCAGTCATGGACTGCAGAGGACTTGTAGGGCCTGGAAGGATGACCCGCTGTGGCAGCTGGGACCCTGCAGGTGGAGGAAGTGGGCGGAGTCATCATCTCCCCCAGGGTCATGGCAGCAGGGCAGCTTGTGGAGCAGGTGTGCAGGAGAGAAAGAGCAGGCTGTTATCTCTTATTCTGTCAAGGGTAGAGAAAGGCCTAGAAGCCCAGGCTGACACTAGGCAAAGTCCTTTTCACCATCTGTGCCTCTCAGGAGCATTTATTGAGTGTCTTTCGTGTGCCTGGTGCTCAGACAGCCTAACTCTACACTGGTGGACCTTCTGCTTTCCGTCAGGACCTGTGGTCCATAGGTGTGGGGAGGCGGGGGTGGTCCCCATCACTCCAGGCTCCCTGGAGCCAATGCCTTCCAACCACTTCCCGGGGCCAGGAGCATGCCGTGTAGCCTAGACCATGACCCACTCGCTACGTCTTCGTCAGGGCCTCCAGGAGGAAGGGACCATTCTCCCTGTTTACAGATGAGAAAACCCAGGTGTGCAGTGGGAGGCGGTGAGGGGCACAAGTCACACCCTGGCCGAGCCCAGTCTTAGCCTGGGGTCTTGGATCTTTTGTCTCACCCTTCCTCTCTGTTAAGAGCTCTCTCCTATCAACCCTCCCCGGTACTTGTTGGAGGAAAAGAGATGTGATTAATAAATCAACGTGTCAAGTACCACGCACGTTCTGCTTCCAGACTGTCCCTGGTGATAGAAGCAGGTGCGTCTTGGGGGCTGTGGGGGGAGGCTGAGCCTGAGCAGAGCGGATAAAAGGCCAGCACGATCCCCCAGAGGCCACGTGAGCTTTAATCACTAACAGACTTAATAGGCCGTCACTCCATGTGATTTATTCCTCTCGAAGATGTTAAATAATGTAACTTGAATTGTGCTCCATTTCCCCATGTAATTTAAGGTGATTTAGTGCCAAATAAAGGTGAACCCCAAAGCCTTTCTGCAGAGGGCCACAGGCCGCCCATTGTCCTCGGGCGTCTGGGAGGGAGACGTTTCTGTGGGTCAGGCCACAACTTGACCTTCCTCAACCTTCAAGCACCTGAGGACCCAGTTCCTTCCTACCTCAGGGTCTGGTGGGGACTTCGGGGGTCCAAGGACCTCCTGCACTCAGGCTGCTCTGCCCCAGCTCTGAACGCATGGGCCCCTCCCTGCTGAGGGCTGCCCTGTGCATTGCATGGTGCTGAGCAGTGTCCCCACCCCTCCCACCAGTTGCCAGTAGCCTACCCTCCCTGCATTGTGACACCCAGAAATGTCCCCAGACCTTGCCACAGCTCCTTGTGGCACAAACGCTTCCTGCTGGCAGCCGTCCGTCTGGTCTAAGGGGGCATTGCAAATCTCCCTGAGGGGTTAAAGGGGGAGCGTCCTCCAAGGAAGGATCGGAGCTACTGCTCCTGTGTCTCTGGGTGCTGTCTGAAGCCCCCGAGGATGGACCTTTGCCCAGCAGGCTTTATAGGATGTGGAGCAGGCGGCCAGCTCCTGCCCCAGAGCGGGGGTAGTTGGCCAGTGTGGCTCATTCCTGCCTTCTGGGTTCCAGGTTCTTCCCGGAGGCCTCCAGATGAGAACCTCAGTGTGGTCAGAGTGCTGGGGCCAGGCCACCACATGCTGCTCCTTTTGGTGGATGTGCTCCACCAGCTTCTGGGAACCCCTGTCCCTGTAGGACAGCATCTGATGTCACGGAGCATGTGTGTGTGCGTGCGAGTTCCTAACACTTTGCAGGTTCTTATTACTGAAATTTGAGGGACAGTCCTCATCTCGCCGGAACCCTCCCCTTTTCCATCTTAGACAAACAAAAGAGCCCCGCTCTCCTCTGCGGCGGGACCACCAAGGCTGAGCAAAGGGCCGCAGCCCCTCCCGTGGGCTCCTCACGCTCTGCCTGGCTTGGCTCTCTCAGGGCATCTCAATGAGCAGCCTTGTTGAGGCTCCCACTGAGGCCCAGGCTGGAAGGGACCATTAAACACAGTTTAATCAGAACAAAAGAAGTTCTGTTCTTATTGTCCCCCTGGTTGCAGTTTGGATGCAGCAGCTGAAAATCTATCTGGACCAAGCAGCGAATCTGAATCCAGCCGGGGCTTGGAGCCCCAGCCTCAGCAGAGATGTCTGGATGGATCTTTGGAGCAGATAATTTATGGCTAAAACAAAACACAGGGAGAGGCTTTTTTTTTTTTTTTTTGGCACAAGTGTTTTGTATTAAAAGCCTTCGGAAGCCCCTGGAAGTTGGAGCTCTCTTCTCCCTGCAAGGAGCTTGGGGTGATCATCTGCAAACACAGGCCCCCCGACAAGAGATCCCTGTTTGGACGCTGCTCCTGTCTGCGAGAAGTGTAGACTTGGCCTCTGTAGAAGTCCCTGGGGCAGATACTTGTGGAAGGGAGGGACTGGGGTTGAGTTTAAAATGCCTGCCCTGGAAGTGCTGTGGTTGGTGATTTTCTGCTGCTGAGAAGCGCCAAACAGGCAGGGGCATTTGCGGTAAACCTCCAGAATCTCCGGATACAGAATGACCCCAGAGTGAAGCCGCTCGGGTGTTGTGGGGGATGGACATTTTGGTGGCCATTTCTCTGGGTCATCAAGGACTGAGTCTCCTCATCTTTGGAACAGAACGCCTCAAAGAGTTCTTTACATTTTTCTAAATTAGTTCTTAATTGTATTGATTGTCTGTGGGTTGGCAAAGAGGAGATTTTGAGGGATGACTGGGTTCAAGAGCGCGTTTTGTTGAACTCTGAATTCCTTGTCCAGGTCTCCAGAATGGGCATCGGGCAGGCTGCTGGCTCTTCTGGCTCTGCAGGGCCTGATGCAGCTCGGAGCCCTTTCATCCAAGTCCTGCAGTTCAACAGGAGGAGTCACAGGGACAAATTGGGCTGTTCTGGACATGGGCAGAAGGAGCCCACAAAGGCCTGGGGAGGAGCCACAAGAACCAGCCACAGAGCTACAGGGGACACAGTGCCGAGACATTTCTGGAGAAAAAAATTCCCAAAGAGCCAGATAGAGGTCAGTGGCTCCTCCATCCTGGGGACAGATGGCCCTGAGTCAGCTTTTCTCCCTCCTTTGAGGAATCTGCTCCATGGAGGAAATGTTTTGTTTTTGTTTAGTCCTGGGGATTAAAACAAGGGGTGTTCAACCACTGAGCCACATCCCAAGCCCTTTTATATATTTTATTTGGAGACAGGGTCTTGCTAAGTCACTTAGGGACTCGCTAAGTTGCTGAAGCTGGCTTTGAACTTGCTATCCTCCTGTCTCACCCTCCCAAACTGCTGGGGTTGTAGACATGTGCCACCACGCCCTGCTGAGGAAATGTCTTCTCTGCCACTAGTGATTATATAGCCCCTAAAGCAATGGTGTGACACTTCCTGTGACCACTTCTCAGTGATTCCTTGGCACAACCTGTAGGAGATTAACAAGAGTAATTCTGCCTGAGATGCAGAATGGTTTGGTGAACTGGCCAGGGCTACACCAGAATGGCGGGTTCTGGTTCAGGGGACCTGGGTGGACTTACACTCTGGTTCACCAACCACATTTTGAGTAGCAAGGATTTAGTGTAGGGCTCAGCAAACTTTTTCTTTTCTTTTCTTTTTTAAGAGAGAGGGAGAGTGAGAGAGGAAGAGAGAATTAATTTTATTTAGTTTTTCATGTGGCTTTCATTGCTCCAATATGTTGTTGTGTACATGGTGCTGGGGTTCAAATTCGCGTCCTCACGCATGCCAGGCGAAGGCCGTAATTGCCAAGCCACTGCTCCAGCCGGGCAAACATTTTCAGGAAAGGGTCAGATTGTAAATATGTTTTGGTTCTAAAGATTATGTCTTTTCTCTCACAACTTCTCACCTGACATATTTTTGTAGCAAAAAGAAAAGAAACCATACATAATATGCAAGTAAAAAAAAAAAAAAGCAATAGAACCTTTCAGACTAAACTAGGCAGCTGAGTTTGGTCCTCAGCCAGCCGACTGGCTCCTCATCTGGTGAGGTGCACGGTGCCTACCTCGTTCAGATGCCGGTGGGGGTGGGTGGGGAGTGAGCTAGGCTGACGATGTGAGAGGCAGCAGCTGGTTGCTGACCTGGTATCCTTTCTCCTTCTCCTTTCTACCCAACTGGCACTGTGCCTGTTACAATGCTCAGCCTGGCTTGCAGCTAAGCGCTCCCGTGGGACCCTGAACTGGAGGAGACGTGAGGCCGAGATATGGCCATGTCCAGAAAGGCCATTCTTTGCTTTAAAAAGCGGGGCACATTCCACTCGCTGGTGTCTCTGGTCCTTCTTCCTCCTTCCATTCATTCTTCCTGATTTCTCTCAGCAGCGCCAGCTTCCCACACCAGCTGAGCTACAGTGAGCTTCCTTTCTCAGCCTCCCTTTCAACCAGGCAGGCCTCGAGACCTGCGCTGACCAAAGGAGTGCAAGGGGAGGTCCCCAGCAGCTGGCAAAGAGTGTCAGTCCAGTAAAGAGCGAGATCCATCTTGACACCTGGAGCCCACGGCAGCCACTTGTGACCCTACGGTGACACATCAGAGGAGGAAAACCCAACCACCTAGCGGGTGCACTGCAGAGGGCTGGAGGCAGCTCAGTCCTGGGTGAGCCGTCCCCCACCATCCTTCTCACCTGCCACTGCTTGAGCACAGCGAGTCTGCTGTTTAAGACACCAGGACTTTCTGAATCAATAGCACCTTGCGCACAGTGAGTTTTTAAGCCTGTTAAGCAAGACCTTTGCGATGCTCCCCACTTCTGAGCCTCCTCTTCCTCCTGGGCCTCCCACTCTACTAAGCAGCACCACCCTTCCCCAGCTGCTCAGGCCCCCGCCTTAGAGCCGCCAGGGCCTCTCTTGCTCCACCCCACATCCAATCCATCTGAGAACGTTGGTGACCTGCTCTCAAAATACACTTGGAATCCAGCTGCTTCTCACTACCACCACTGCCCACTGGGTCTAAGGCACGGCCATCTCCACCTGTATACCCAGTGGCCTCCTGATGGTTCCTGCTGCCCACTGCTCTCTCAAGACCCAGTCTCCCTCTGGCCCCCAGCTGAGCTTTTACTCTTCTGTTGTGGTCCTGCTCCCCTTCTCAATCCCACCACAGGTTTCCAGACTTAAATCCAGAGCCGGTGCCTGCATCGGCCACCTATTTCTATGTTACAGCATTGTCACGAATGCTGTTATCCCCAGTCCCTGCGGGTCGGCATCTGGACGCTGGCTCGGCTGGTCCTCTGGGAGGTCACAGTCAGGGGTTGCTGGGGCTGAGTTCTTTGAAGACTCTTCCCAGGAACAACGTGTCCAAGTTCAGGTGGTGCAGACAGGCCACAGCTCCTTGCTAACTCCGCCACAGGCTGCCCTCAGGTCTTTGTCTCTAGGGAACATCCACAGTGTGGTTCCCATAAGTGGCTGGCATTGTCAAAGCCAACGTGGAAGTGAGCTGGCTGGGGAGACCCAAGTTATGGCCATGGGTAAAGTAACTGTGGGAGTGGTTTCTCACCACCCGCTCTGTAGCCATGGGTTAGACACAAGTCTCAGGTCCAAGTCGTACCTGGGGGACACAGGCATGAACACCAGGAGGGGCACTGATCAGGGCTGCTGTGGTCTGTCTGCTTCACGGTGTTCCAGGGCCTCCATGCCGTGGCTGCTGAGTTGTGCTCACTAGTGCTCCAGTCATGGTCACCCCCAGCATGTCCTGCTGCAGGGCCTTTTGAGATTGCTTCTCTCCAGTGAGGCAAGCCCACCCCACCCCTGGCCACCCTCAGAGGTCTCTGCTCAGATGCATCTTCAGAGGGCTGTTGCTGATTGCTGTAGATAAAGCAGGCCTTGTCCTATGTCACTGGGTCCCCTGTCTGACAGCCCCGTGTGGGTGCAAGTTTTGCAAGTCATCAAGTTTGGCCCCTGCTGTTCCATCCTGGATGAGCCAGGCTCAGAAAGTGCCTGGCATGAAGCAACTCATTTGTCACACGAGGATGGAACAAAACCCCAGAGAACAGATCCAAGAAGAGGAAGAAACGGGTTTAAAGGTAGGGACAAAGACAGAGAAACAAAGGACACCAGCTGAACCCACAGCAGGGACCGTGTGTCCCCTCACTCAGCTGACTATGCCCTGCCCTGCATATGAGCAAGGTGGGCAGCCCCGCCCCAGTCCACAGAAACCACCTTCCAGGAGTGCAGGGAAAGTGAACAGCGGCTCAGGGAGGGCCCTCACTCCAGCATCTACTGTGCACTGATCATGTGCAGAGTCCTCTATTGGGCACAGGACAGTCCGGGGGGCTGGTAGATTAATAGACTTGTAGCATCTGGTGCTGATGATCTGTGACAGTCAGGTGGGGCGGAGTTTGTGAGATGGAAAGACCCCTTGCCAATGACAAGTGCTGGCCACGTACAGGGGTCTGCCAGTGCTGCTCAGCTGGGAGTCTGACCACGAGGACTCCTTGATCAAACTCACTTTGGCTTTCACCCACCTGGCACCCCTTTCCTGTGCTTCCTGGTGACAATACCTCTCTGTTGGTGGCAACTCCTGAGCCATGACATGGGTCTTGGTCGGGCTGACCCTGTGCCTTGACCCAACCCTGACTAAGCGGGGAGAGGGTGGTCCAGGCTTCCACCCCCTTTCTCCTCCGGGAGTGAGACCCCGAGACCCCTGGGATCGTCCTTTCCCTGGGGTCACGAGCCAGGGTGCAGCTCTGGGAGGGGCCCTGCGGTGCTGGGGCAGCCTGTCTGTGGCAGGACAGAATGAAGCCAACCTACAGACAGATGAAGCTGGGAAGGCGGAGGGGAATGGAGCCAGGACGCAGAGGCCACCCGGTGAACCCTGGGCGCAGCAGGACTTCCCTGTTGGGGACCACTCTGGTTTGGGCATTGATCTTCCTGCCACACTGCACCTGTTAGTCTCCTCACTGAAGGGAACAGCTGGGGCTGGGGTGTGGCCCTGGGTTTATCCCCTGCACCTCAAAAACAAACCCATAAACAAAAACCAAAACAGAACAACAGAAAACAAACAGCAGGAGCGCAGCATCCTGCCAGGAAAGACGGAGGAGCTCTGGGGGAGAAGCCTTTCCTGAGTTCCTCAGAGCCCAGATTTCCTTGGCAGGAAGTCCCTTTTCCATAGGATAGGTACCAGCATTTTTATGCTTCCTATGAGGAAGGGAGAGAGCGAGAGGGGGCAGAGAGAGAGAAAGAGAGCCTCAGAGGTGGATCACCCGGCCTCCACCTGGGCCTCCACCTCTGGAGCTCTGGGCTGAGCTCCAGGGGAGGGGACTGGTGTGGGGGCCAGTTTCACAGAATGGCTTCTCTGAATGACATTCCACGGTTTTGTCTGTAAAAATCTGCCTGGGAGACAGGCCTGCCTTTTAAGCACAGGTTGGTTTGCTCTGCTCATACCAGGAAGGCTTTCGGGAGCCCCAGACTCCTTGAACTATTCCCCAAGCCAGGGGATCTAGCATGGCCGCACTCGACTAAGTTCTTCCTTCTCCTTCAAACATGGAAATGAAAGAACCAAATGTCTGCAAATTAAATTTTCTGGTTAAAATGAAGCTTTTGAAGCCCTGTAAGCCCATCCTTTTGTTTCTCTGGCTCCCACCCCACCCCCAGCAAATTGCCACATGGCATTTGGGAATCAAAGCATTTTACTCCACAAAAGCCAAATCAGGGGCACATGGCCAGAGATGCGGCGCTAGTGGGACTTCAGCCGGAGTGGGGAGGTGGGAAGGTGGGCGGGTGGCTTCTTGGGGAAAGCCTTGTAACTGGACAGCAGCCACAGGGAGCCGGTGGAGGCAAGCCCTCTGTGTCTACGGACATGGCCTGGGTTTGCAGCTGTAGACAGCTCCCTGGGAGTCTGCTGGGGGCAGACAGGCCTGTGGACCTGCACTTGGGACCGGAAGCAGGCGAGGGCTCAGCAAAGCCCACATCTGGACTTTGTTGCAGGTGAGGAGTTTGTTGGAGGGTCTTTTGGCTCTAAGAGCAGGTCCCCACTCAAGCCACCTGAGGAACGCGGAGTTCAGTGGTGCAGACCTGTGTGGGGCTCGGCTCAGGGAAGTGGATGGAGTTACCCATTTGCCCTTGGGTTTGGCTCGGGGCCTTCATACTAGCTGGTGGCTCTGCTATTTGTCCCCTGCCAGGCTTTTGATGAGACTCTGACTCTCAGAGAGGCCTTCTGCCCCTTGGCTCTTGGCCCCTTGCCTGGCTCTTTCCCTCTGTGCCTCTGGTCACTCACTCTGTTTCTCCTCTGTCTCCCTCAGCTAAAACCCAAGGAATCTTGCCTGTCTCTCCACGGCTGCTGCCTCGGGGCCTGAAGAGAGACTCACACAGTATAAATAAATTGCCCCACTCTCCACCTTCACAGAGCTTTCTACTTCAGATGTCCCAGGGAGCAAGTCTGAGAAATCTGCTTAGTTGTCTTGCTTGGGGCAACATCATTGGTTCCCCTGTTGGCTCGGGGTGGTGGCCCTAAAGTGACGTCCTCTTGCCTGATCGTTTCTGACTGAGATAGGGGCAGGGTCACCTGTGTGGTCACCCGTTTGCAGCCCTGGGGCCCACGCTGTCTCATGTCACCCCACCGCCTGGGAACCCTGTTCCAATGCGGTTCTCCACTTCCTGGTCATGCAGCCCGGGGCAGACAGCCCAGTCAGTGTGGACCTCAGCCTCCTCATCTGGTATAGGGGCATGAAACAAGACCTGTTTTGAAAGAGGATTAAATGAGATGGAGCAGGCCCCTGGGAGCTGGGACCCCTGCTTGCTTCCTGTTCCTGGATTCAGGGCTGGGGGTGGGCAGCTTGCCCCTGCTCTGAACACCAGGTGAAGGAGAGGAATTTCATTTGCCGGGCTTGTGTCCCCAGGGCCCCGCCTCTCTGGAGGGAAGGCCCTGCTTGGGTGCTAAGCCAGTGCTCCTGCAAGTCTCAACCAACAGCCAGGGCCCCTTGTCACCTGATTGCCCAGGAACTGGCATTGTGCAACGAGCCCCATCCTGGCAGTCAGTGGGAGACAGTGCAGGTGACAGTCTGTCTCCCCAGCTTCTGACAAACCGCCAGGTGCTCCCAGAGTTCATTAATTCCCTCGGCAAACTGTAGAGCACCGGCTACGCGAGACGCTGGCGCTGTGTGCAGGAGAGTGAACAAGTCAGAAGGAATCCTGTCCCCGCATTCATTTGGTGAGGGTGATGGCATAAGGGGACTGGCGGTAAGTTTCATGGAGAAAAAACAAGCACAGGTGGTTTCTGGCCGGTGGCGAGGGGAGGCATCAGTGCTGAGGTGACATTTGAGCAGGGACCCAGAGAAGGCAAAGGAGGCGACACAGGTCCTGGAGGATGAGCCTTGCAGGCGGTTTGAACAGCAAGTGCAGAGGGCCAGGGGAGCATTTTGCTACATGGTAGAATCTAGAACACGGCTGATGTTTCTTGCTTCACCCAGAGAACCCCTCAGTGTAGGAGTGCCAGGTAAAACATCAGAGGCCTGGTTACGTTTGAATTTCAGATGAAATTGTTTGGGATATACTTGCACTAAAAAGTTCAGTCTTGGTTTATCTGAAATTCAGATTGAACCGAGTACCTTCATTTCTGTCTGCTGCCCCTGGCAACCCTGTTCAGGGGCCAGTCTTTGTGTGAGCTGTGGAGATCAAAGCTCTAGGCTGGCTCTACGGGGGCCTGGAAGAGAGGGCAGAGTCAGGGGGCACTGGGTTGGAGGGCTGGCTTCGGCACTCAAGGCTGCGCACCTTGCGCCTTCCGCCTCTGTGAAGTGGGACACATGGCGTCAGATTTCAGGGCCTAGAGGAGGAGAGATAAACTGCAAAGCATCCATGCTCTTAAGAGACTGCAGAGGTATGAGAAGGGCCCAAATCCCCCAATTATCTCCTCCATGTGAGTCAGGACAGAGCTGTTTAGAGGGAGGTTTACCAAGAGGAGGCAAAATAGATAAAACTCAAAGGGAACAAAAGACAAATTAAAGAGAAGAAACAGTGCGGGAGGGGGCAAAAGAATAGGGATGGAGAGAGGCACCGGGCGGAGTGCACGTGTGCTTCCAGGGCAGCCCATTCTAATCCAAGTTGTGTCCCAAATCTCTGCAAGACTTTGACCTGGAAATGCCCTCTAAGGTCTCAGTCTGTTCATCTTTAAGATGAAGGAAATGAACCCCAGGTTGCAGGACTTCAGTTGTAACTGAAAACTAGTACACGCTGGCTTAAACTGGCAAGTCCTAGCTGGGGCTGGCTTCAGGCATGGCAGGTTCCAGGGGCTCACCGGTGCTGTCGGTCTGGGCCTGCTGCCTTCTTTTGATCTGCTTTCCCCATCTCTTCTTTCTCAGGTAGGCTCTCCCTGAGGGAGGAAGAAGGCTGCCAGCAGCCCTGACCTGGCAATTCTCCTGAGAGGAGGGTTCTCTGTCCCAGTTGTTCCAGCAAAATTCTAAAGTTAAGTCATGTGGGCCTGGATTGACTCATATGACCTTTACTGAGCCAACCACATGTGCTGGCCAGGACGGGTCACATGCCCACTCTTGAATTTGGGAGCAGGATTGGGGTTGTACCACCTGAAATACAGGGATTCACAGAGGAAGCAGGATAGACAGGGATCTCATGCTGGACGGTCCTTCCCACAGTGATTTTTCTGGACTCCTGGGAGCAGAGAAAGGGGAGTGAAAGAAAGCCAACTTGGGGGCAGGTGTGCTGGACCCCTGCAAGGCTTGCCAAATACAGTGCTGCTCAGTGTGATCTTCACATAAACAGTGAATAAACTTTCAGTGTATTATGCCCCATGCACTTGGTGGGCTAGACTTAGCCCCAAAATTCATTTCTTCTGTACCTGACATTCACAGTGAACTAGCAAATGGGATTCACCTGCCCTTCCCCCTGCTTTATACATTTATTTATTGATTGATTGGTACTGGGGACTGAACCCAGGGTGCTTTACCACTGAGCCACATCCCCAGCCCTTTTTCTATTTTATCTTTATATTTTATATTTTGAGACAGGGTCTTGTAAAGTTGCTGAGGGCCTCACTAAGTTGCTGAGCCTGGGTGTGAACTTGCGATCCTCCTGCCTCAGCCTCCAAGTTGCTGGGATTACAGGTGTGCCCCACGGTGCCCATCACCCCTGCTCTATGTAACCAGAGAAGCTCAGTAACTATTTCTGTGTTGGGCATCGTGAAAACCTTCCTGGTCAAAAGTATGAGCTCCTGCAAAGAAAGTTTAGCCAACTTAATTAACAGGACTTTCACAGCCTCCGCCAGCTCCTGTGAACAGTGCCCCTCAAAGGTCCTTCCTGTGGGGGAAAGCAACCATCTTGGGCTGATTGGTACAGAAAGAAGCTCACCAAAGGATCCTTGGGCCTCCCAGAACCTCAGGAAGGCCAGAGAACCAGGCTTGGGGACTCTGCAGTTGGGAAAGGTCACTCACTGCCTGGCTAGCCCTGATGGCTCAGAAAGGATGCCTCTGATTGGCTGGGACTTGGTCACATGCCAGTGCTCCAGCTGCACAGCAGGCTGGAACAGCTCTTCTCCCACCTGTTCAGCTTCTACCCTGAGGGCAGGTTCTGATTCAAAGATGGGGAATCCCCAAACATAAGAAAGGGTTCCAGTGTCACAGGGGCGGCGGGAGATGCTGAAGAACTGGAGGCACAAAGAACTCTGGGTCTCGATGCTTCTGCAGGGAGGGGAGTTTATCCGGTCAGTCACCAGAGCCTGGCGGAAATTGCAGGGTTTTCAACCACTTGCTCTGTGCCCCTTGAGTGAGGAACTGAACGGGGCTGCCTTGGAAAGACCAGCCTTGGTGGCCCATCAACTTGCAGGGATGCAAATGTCCATCCTTCAAACCCAGCAGAACCCTTCAGAAGGTCAGGGGCTTAACAGTTACAAACACATTGAGCTAGTCATGGACACGAATGTCGAGGGTTGCCACACGCAAAGCCAGGTTTCCAGCTTCTTTTGCACGTATCTGGTAACACTAGCTGCAGGATTCCCTGGTCCCCATTCCTCTTGACTGCATGCAGGCTAGTGCCACTGACACCTGTCCTCGTGTCTGAGCCCATGGTTTCCTTCGGTGAATTAGAAGGAGAGTGACTCTTCCTTGGGCTTCCCTTTGTGGGCCCTGTGACTCTATCCTGGTGACCTGACTGATGCGTGACATTTAAGTACGTGACTTCTGCTTTAAAAGAGGAATGGAGAGGGGCTCCGAGTATCCTGGGCATTCATCTAACACTGATGGGGCTCCTACCGTGGACAAGGCTCCACAGGCGTGGCGATATCAAGTGATGCCTTCTGTTAGGAGCGTTCCACTTTACGGGCTCAGGTCCTGGAAACAGACAATACTCACATGCTGTCAGCGAAGCTTTGGGCAGGTGTCCTCCAGTGTTTGAGCCTGGATTTGCTCATCTGTAGAGTGGAGATAATGATAGTGACTATCTTCTAAGGTCCTTGCGAGGTGCAATCAGTCAATTATAAAAACCCTCAGAAGCGTAGCGGCAGGCATTTAATTTTAAATTTGAAGCCTCAATGTGTTAATTGTAACTTCAAGTTGAGAGCTTTGCTCCTCAGCATATAGTCGGATGACAGCAGCTTCAGCAGCCCCTGGAATCCGGTTACAAGCGCAGAGCTGCAGCCCCACCTAGACAAGTGCGTGAGAATCCGCATTTTTACAAATCCTGGGCTGCTCTGGGGTCACTAAACCCGGCTGAGTACTGGGCCGTGTAGACAGATGTGGCTTTGGATCCTGGTTCGTCATGGGATTGCTGTGGGACTTGAGGCAAATTGTCTCAGATCCTTGGTCTTCTGTGATGTGAGGAGCAGAATGGATGCGGGCTTCCCGCAGGCCAGGGGCTCTGTGTCATTATTTATTTTATTTTATTTTTTTTAGAGAGGGACAGTGAGAGAGATAAAGAGAGAATCGGTTTTATGTAGTTTTTCATGTGGCCTTCATTGCATCAACACTTATTTGTGCATGTGGTGCCGAGGTTCAAACTCGAGTCCTTGTGCATGCTAGGCAAGCGCCATAACTGCTGAGCCACCGCTCCAGTCCTGTGTCACCTTTTGAAGGTCGAGAGGAAAGGGCTCCTTCTAAAGCTGATCCAAAGACAGTTAACGCTCGAAACCAAACTGGGCTTTCTGCAATAGAGGAACCGCAGCCATGACGGTCATGAACAAAACCTCAGCTTCCCCCTGTTTGCCAGCCCCTGGAAATCTGTGTGTGTTATCTGTCTTTCTGTGTCTTCCCCTTGGAACTAGCCACTGCCACAAGTGCTTACAGCCAGTGGAAGATGCTGAGTCTCTTAGTTCACTGTTTAAAAAGTTGTGCAAAGAACATCCCAGAAGGTCCACAGGGACCCTGCTCCTGGTGCAATGACCGATTTCCACAGGAAGGAGAATTGCATTACAGGTGTGCTAAGATAATTTCCTTTGCAGGTTGGAATTCTTGGCGGATGGCTATATTTTTGAAAACATGAGGATTTCCAAGTGTGTGTGAGCAGGCTGTCTATTCCCTGCTGGGATCTGAGGTCCAGATCATCTGGCCTTGCCCAGGTGGGGTGCGTAGAGGCAGCATCCTCCCAGGCGCTCTTGGTTGTGCTGGGGGGCCCCAGCCCAGCTGAGCTTCCCCCTCCTCATCCCTCAGATGGAATAGGGGTTCTGCCTTCTGCCAGTGAAGATGAGGTTCCCACCTCGGGACGGTGCAACAGTGTGTGTGTCAGCAGAATGCTGTTCTTCTTTTTATTGCCTTGGAGACATATGCTGACTTGGTCAAAATTGCTTCTGCAAGATGTGACTGATGATATATGAAATGAAAACTCCTCGCCCGGTGCTGGGAGGCCGGCAAGGAGGGGTGTGGACCCTGGGCTGGGCCCCCAGACACAATAACACCCCTCACAATTCCAGGCCGTCTTTCATCCAGCAAAGGCGGCCCAGGTGTGGAGCAGACTGGGGCAAGATCGGATTACGGCCCTGGAGCCTGAGCTGGGTGCTCTGGTCTAGGGAGCCACCACCGGGGGTGTGTGTGGGGAGGGCTGCTGCTGGGAAAGGAGATAGGCCCCGGGGGAGTCGCTGGGCCCTGCCTGAGGGCCGGGGGCCACTATGAGGATGGGAATGCTGCGATTGCCCTTTCATCTCTGGTGTCACCTCCCTGGGCTCTGGCCTGCATCGCTGCTCTGGGCTCTCAGAGAGAGTCAGCCTAGGCCCTAGCCCCTAAGTAGACTATCATGAAAGTTTCAAGGTGTTTCAACAGAGGAGGCTTTCCCTTTCGTTTGCTCCTTACCTAGGGGTAACACATTTATCCAGGGGTTCTCTGTGCCCTTTGCATGCTGAGAAGCCAGGTGCCGCCTGCCACCCAGGACTCAGTCTCAAAGCCTTTCCTGTTGTCCTCCACTCTGGACCGGTGTCTCTGCACCCTCAGCGGGCTGCTGGGTGTGCCTGCACTCATTCACCAGCTCCGCAAACATTCAGGAGGGCCTGGTGCAGTTTTGGGGACTTCTCTGGGGGAGGAAGCAGGGAACAGAAAATGCCTCCCCTCCCCCAGCGTGATCACAGAGATAAGGCTAAATGGTGGTGTGGGAGTTCAGAGGGAGCCTTATCTCCGGAGGGCTTGGGTTTGGAGAGCACATGCTCTCTCATCTTGCAGGAGGAAAGATGGCTTCTGGGAGAGGGCGTGGGATGAGGGCCAGGGAGGCTCCTTAGCCTGGAGCCTGCACCATGGTGTTCAGCTCTTAGGTTTGTCTGCAATGATTACCATTCAATGTGCAGGATGGGACAGATGCTGGTGATCACGTGTCAATCATATGTAAATGGCAGCACTGGCGTTGCCTCACTTGCTGGTGAGATGCCCCCAAGGATGGGAAAGTGGGTTAATAGGACTTGGGAAGGAAGTGATCTCCTTCTCAGCTGGCACTGGAGGTGGCAGGGTAGCTGTAGCATCTCTGCCCGGCAGGCCAGCATTGGGGCACAGGCAGGGCTGGGGCGAAGGCTCCTGTGCCTGGGATGCCAGTCAGCGGGCTCTTCTCTGGGAGTGCCCCCCTCACCTCACCCCATTCGCCCTCTTTCCTGCTGTCACTTAGGGCAGCCTGAAGTGACCTGGCTTTTGAGTCACACACTCTGTGATGGACACTAGATACCAGTGGCACTCCTGCCACCTCTCCAGTAGCCTCTGGGATCAGATGTCCTTATTCCACAATGCCATGCCAAGTGTTCCGTCCCCTACCCTCCAACGTGCCTCCTCTGCCTGGCTCCAGCATCTTTTCTGGAGAAAGAGGATGAACTAGAACTGCCTCTGTTCTAGTCCCCAAAACTTTCTGAAGGCTCCTGCTGTCTTCTGGGCCTGAACTGCAGCATCTCCATGGAGGCGACCACTGGGGCTCACTGACTGCTGTGTGCTGCCCAGCACTGCGCGTGGCCCCGAGACTGCCCATGTAAGCTTGGGGTCTGGTGCAAAATGAAATGTGGGTCCTTGGTTCATGGATTATTAAGAACTGCGTGTGGTGACTGCAGAGCAGGAGCTGGAGAAGGGCTGCATAGGAGGTTGCAGCCTCACCACCGCCCTGCCAAGCCCACTGCCCTGCCAGCCCACCACCCTGCCTGGCCTCCACACTGAAGGAAGCTACACGGGTGTCCAAGGTGAGCAAGGGGCTTTCTGAGGGCCTCGACTGGCCAGGAGCTCAGAACCTGTGGCGTCTCACAGCTCGAGGCCAAGGTAGGAATGGCTGGTACCTGCAGACTTCCGGGGGGGCTGCTCCTTGCCTGGCCTCAGGCTTCTACTTTCTCTACCCATGTGGCCTGTAGGCTGTCATGCTGTCCAAAAATCCCCAAGGGAGAGCCACAGAGCCTCCTGCAGACCACCTCTACTCAAGGGAAACTGTAAAAGACCAGGATGTGCTTCCCCAGCCCACATAAGGCCTAGCCAGAGCCTCGCCCAACAAAAGCCCCTTTCCCAAACTCACTGCAGTGTTCATCCCAGTTCTGGGCTGGATATGCCAAGTAAGCCCAGCTCCAGGAAAGGAGGGCACAGGGTCAAAGCACCCCTTGGCCTCACTGCCACCTTGGTGAGGTGCTCTGTTTCCCCCTACATTTTCAGATGAGGAAAGCAGTGGAGATCTGCAGTTCCGAGTGGGGGAGGGGAGGGCACGTGTTTTTGCCACAGGCAAGGCAGCTCATCATTTGTGATGGACAGAAGATGAGAGCGAAGAGGAGGGAGGTCTCCAGCTCTGTCCCTGGGGTATGTTGCAGCCCAAAGCTGTGTTCAGGCAGGGTGAGGGGCTGACTTGGAAGGTCCCACAGTGTGTGCTGGGGGGCCTGTTTCAGGTGGAGGGGTGGGTGGAATGGCCCCCAAGCCGAGCATGGCCTGGGGAAGCTTCCTCTGGGCCACAGAGACTTCCCTTAGGCACTCAAGTGGTATCAGCTGCGCAGTTGCTGTGGCTCCAGGCTCTGGTTGAAGGTACCAGGAGAACACACACTAAGGAGAAGATCGCCAGGTTTCTAGAAGAGGCGACAGAAAACAAAGACAGTGTGATTCCAGACACAGAGTGAAACAATGGAAAATAAAACAAGCATTCGTGGGTGAGGGGAGGACAGTATCAGGTCTCCAGGAGGAAGTGGCACCTGAGTGGGGGGTGGGAATGGAGCGGGCGGTTCCAGCCCTGGAGAATGGCAAGTGCAGTGCCCAGTTGGGGAGGTGTGGGGGAGTTGGAAAGGGAGTGTTGGGGACACCGAGTCAGGGTCAAGGGTCACCGCCTCCGAGCAGCCTCCAATTCCCGCGCTGCCCCCAGCTTTTCCTTTGCCCACCGCAACCCTAATCCCATCCGTCTGCTCAGACTTCGTTCCTTGTCCCAACCGCGAGTCTCAAGAGAGCAGAGCCGACACGGATTCCTCCCTCCCCATCCCCGCGGCTATCGTTCCGGTACTGGGCACGCGGTGGGCACTTGGTAAATGTTTATCGAGCGCACTGTTTTGAATGAATGAACCCATTGGGCACAGCTGGGGGGGGGGAGGGCGGGGCCGAGGGCAGGTGGGAGGCCTCCGGCGCGGGAGGGGCCCTGGAAGCCCGTCCTCCTCCACCTCCTCCTCCCTCCCGAGCCCCAACGCGTACCACTCCCGGGCTCCCGACGCGGCCTCTCGTGCGATCCAGGGCGCGCAGGGCTGGAGGAGCGACCCGGGCCTTTGCTCTCTGCACCAGAGGTCGGAAGAGGGTGGGTCGCCGGCGCCCGAGGGCGAGGGCGCAAGAGGAGCTGGAGGAAGGAGCGCTCGCTCGCCGGCCGCCTCGCTGCCTCCCCGGCACTCGCTCTCCGGACTCTTAGGTTTGCTGGCTGCTCCTCCCACCCGCGCCCGCCTCCTTGCTCGCTCGCCTGCTCGTAGGAGCTGGTTTCCAAGCCCCGCGGTGCGTCCCGGCGAGTGCGGGACGAGGGGCCCGGGGCAAGCGCCGAGCAGGGGGCGGGGGTCCGGGCAGAGCCCAGCCGGCCGGGGAGTGGCCATGTCTGGCGCGAGTGCGGCGGGACCCGTCTGCAGCAAGTGACCGAGCGGGGTGGACCGCTGCCTACCTCCTCTGCTACCTGGGGCGGCGCGGGCCCGGGTGCCCGGAGCCCGGATCGCGCGAACCGGCGCGATGCACGTGCGCTCGCTGCGCGCTGCTGCACTACACAGCTTAGTGGCGCTCTGGGCGCATCTGTTCTTGCTGCGCTCGGTCCTGGCCGACTTCAGCCTGGACAACGAGGTGCACTCAAGCTTCATCCACCGGCGCCTCCGCAGCCAGGAGCGGCGGGAGATGCAGCGTGAGATTCTCTCCATCTTGGGATTGCCCCATCGCCCGCGCCCCCACCTCCAGGGCAAGCACAACTCCGCGCCCATGTTCATGCTGGACCTGTATAATGCCATGGCGGTGGAGGAGGGCGGTGGGCCCGACGGCCAGGGCTTCTCCTACCCCTACAAGGCCGTTTTCAGTACCCAGGGCCCCCCTCTGGCCAGCCTGCAAGATAGCCACTTCCTCACCGACGCCGACATGGTCATGAGCTTCGTCAACCTCGGTGAGTGAGGGCAGGAGGGAGGGATGTGCATCTCTGTCAGGGGCGTTTTGGGAACAAGAGGAGACCACTCCTTGCATCCAGCCTGCCCATCTTTTCATTCCCGGTCGTTTGCAAAACAGCAGAGCCTGACCGAAGGTCTCCCACCCCGGGTCTCCCACTCTGGGGACTCCTAGCTCTCGCACCCCGCCAGGTAGTACGAGCTGGGGTCTGCTTGGCCTGTGGGGGTTACTGGGAGGGAGGGATCGGTCCGAAGTCTCTTCTATGCTGCCGGCCGCATCTCCTGGGCTGGAGGCGCCCGCCAGCCCCACCGCGGTGCAGTTCAAAGAGCCGGACTGGGTCATGTGAGCTGTCCCGGGCCGGCGCGGCCCGAGCTACCTGGAGTTAAAGGGCCCTTTTCCGCGAAGCTGCCTTCCGGCCCCTCCTCGGCCAGTCTTGGGCCTGCCTGGCCCTGGCATCGCGGGCGTCGCACTCCCCTCCCCGCCCTGGCAAGCCCTACCTGCACCCTCGTGGTGCGTCCGCCTTAGCGTGTCGCGCGCCCGGAGCGCCCCGGGCCCCTCGCCCAGCCGCCTGGCGCCCACCTCTCGCCTCTCTTGGCTGGAGCTGGGGAAGAAACGTTGCCATTGCGAGCTATTTTAAATATTTAATGATAGGTCCCGGACAGGCAGAATCCATTTTCAGCGTTTATCACGTGTGGCGCGCAAACCACGGGTTTGAGCGATTGGGTGGCGCGGGATCTCCTAGCAGACGCCGCAGGGGGTGGCTGGGGGACCTGTTTCCCGACCCCAGGGGCTCGAGGCTGGGGCCGCAGAAGGCCCCAGAAGCTCCCCTCCGTCTTTGCGCTTACAGTCACCAGACTTGTTCAAACTAACCCCCTGGCAGCGCGCTGTAGGACTGATGGTCAAATATTTGGTTTCCCAGATAACACGCCCTGATAGTGCTGTTTCCTGAGCCGCTTTCATTCTACTTGTGTAACTTGCTGCGAAAACCCCGAACCAAGTCAAAACAGCAAATACGCCCACAGGCGCTGTGTCAACTTGGAAATAATGTTGTTTGGAGCCCCACGCTGGGCACCTGGGGCGCGGAGGGAGCGCTCAGGGAAGTGCGATCCATCTCAAGGCTTCCAGCTCCAGATAAGGGCCCTGGGGTTTCCTGGAGGTTATTGTCTGTTCTTAATAAAAGTCACAATCAAACAGTGAAATAAGATTCAACTAGCAAGAGGCGGGGACTGAGATGCCAAAGGAGCTCAAAGTTTATATTAAACCAACCACAGTTGTGTCCCAGTTTACAAATCTTCCAAAATGTATGGAACGTGCAAGGTGCAGGTCAGCGCGGTCACACGTGCTCCTGTGCACCATCCCTGCCCCACTGGAAGAAGACACCTTTTGGATTTAGTGGAGGCTTAGGGTGGGGGGGAGCAGAGATCCGAGTTTTCATTTCATTTCTCTTTGATTTTTTTAGCCTGTGTATTTTTTAGCAATAGCAGAAATGAAAGAAGGATTCTAAGTACATTCCTATCAATACATTAACCAATGTTAAGAATTCTGTCGTTCTCCAGAGGCCAGGGTTGAGGAGGGCCCTTTCCCTGGGGGTGGGTGGGGGATTTATGGCATCTCCTGTTCTGTTCAGTCCTGCGACTCTCATTGAACACAGCAGGTCCCAGTGGATGCATTGGGAGCCTGGCTGGGGTCATTAAAAAGGTATTTGTAATACTGGCTTCTGTAGCAGGCTCTGCAAACCCAGTGCAAATAGTGCCCTGGTGCTTCTGGACCTGCAGGGTGGTG
Source organism: Aplodontia rufa (assembly GCA_004027875.1). Taxonomy (NCBI): domain Eukaryota; kingdom Metazoa; phylum Chordata; class Mammalia; order Rodentia; family Aplodontiidae; genus Aplodontia; species Aplodontia rufa. Next base: position 52,787 of record PVKS010004057.1, read on the forward strand.
GGGCCTGGGCTTTGCATCCCAGAGGAGGACCAGGCTGCTAACCTGGTGCTGCTGGGAACTTTGGGGCAGGGCTGGTTGCTCCCCCCAAGGCTTTGGGAGCAAGCTGAGGCTTGCTTGGGATGGCCACAGCTGGGTGGTTTTCCTCCTCTGGCTGTACACACACCTTTGAATCCATTTCTTTCATCTTGAAAGGACAAAGACCGGCTTGTCTGAGCCTCTTAATCAGTCGGGCTGGCTTTGGGCTTTGTGGGACGGTCCTGACTTTCTCAGGTCTAGGTTTCTGGAACATCACTCCAAATTAGATGGCAGAGTGGCTTTTAACAGAGCCCACTGACCTTGTTTTCTTTTTCTCTCTGTCCCCAAACTCAAAGTAATTAATTGGGGGAAGACCTGGGCCGCATTTTGGCAAGAGGCTTCCTGTAGGTGCTTCCAAGGGTGGCCTTTAATTTCTGCTCAGCAGTAGCACAGGAATTAACCACCTGTTTCTTCTGTTGCGAGTGGCTTGGAATTTCTCCATAGGAGGGATTTGGGGGTAACCCTTGGGAGAGGCATGGGGTGTGGGGTGAATTTGCTAAAGAAGGGCACTGCTTTTCCCTGGACTGCAAATCTTGTTGATCCATAATATGCCAAATTTTCTGAAGCCAAGTTTACTCTCACACTTCACCTAAGAGTGAGAAAATATCATGTTTATGTGAAGCCACTGCTGTTGTGGGGGACTAAGGCCCACCACAAGGATATTGGGGGGGCGACTTCCTCCGCGGCCCCTCCCCCTCACACATACCTCTGCTGCCCTGCAAGGCTGCTGCGTGGGGACCCCTGCCTGAATTCTGAAGGCTTTTGCAGACTGCTGCCTTCATTCTTCCTTCTGTCTGCAGCCAAACTGGTTTTTGTTCCTGTAAGTAGTTCTTGGAATTCGAGCGTTTTGCCAGGCTGAGCGGGATCTAACGCAGAGGGGAAACTAGACTTTACGACAAAACCAGGTGCTAGGAGTGTGGACTTCAGGCTACACCTTGTGACAAAGACTAGTGTGTGGTCAAGCCCCGTGGAACACCAGTTGAGCTGGCCAGTGGAACACATCTTCCCAGCATGGCTTTCCTAAGATGGATGGTTTGGATTAACAAGCCCCTGACTCCTCTGTGTAGACTTAATTTTGGAATTCAAAACAGGCTACCCTCTCTTAAATAGTCCCCAGGCGATGGCGAGCCCACGGACTGCGCTAACTACTAGCCCTTTCCACTCTAACTTTGGAAAAAGCCAGCAGCTCTGTTTGGAATCCTCTAAGGAAGCCGGCTGGCACGGGGAGTGCGACGCGTGTTTATCTCTGGGCCAGGTTGCGAAGGAATGAAATTTGTTTAATCTTCGAAGTTAAATTAAAAAAAGAGAAAGTTGGAAACCTATCATTATTGGAGTCAGCGTATAAAAGTGGCTTTTGTTAATGCAGACTGAAGAGCAGGGAAGGGCGTGCAGTTTGGTTTTTGCTTTATACCATCTGGCTATCCTTTTTGTTGACAAGTGTTTGGCATTAAGATCTCTCCTTTTGCCCCTTCGGAACAGGCCCTACCACTGTAGAGTATTAGAAAAAGATTCTGTTACAGTTTAGAAATGTCCTTCGGGGAGTGCTCTGCGGAGCAGGGCCGCAGGCATCTGCAGCTGTAACCTGGCTTGTGTTAGACTCTGGAAGGGGCTGCTCCGCATTCCAGCACTGCGCGGCCCTCCCTGGTAAGCAGCCAAAGGTTAATATAGATGTCACACAGGCTTCCCTCTTCTTTCTTCCTTCCCTTCTTTCTTTTTCTGCAGAGCGCCTTCGCTACAGGAGTGTACCAACAGCTGTGTTTTTAGTAACCCTTTCAGAATCATTTCTTTTAAACCTCATTTTCCTGCTTCTATAAATCAAAGATTCCCCCCTCCCCTTTTCCCAAGCATATATGTGACCCAAATTTGAACTTTTTGGGTCTTCTGTGCATTTCCCTCTTGGAATCAAGGCAGGGTAGCATGAGCCCCGGATGCCAGCGTGGTGGCTTTTTTGGAGTTTTATTTCAGGGTTGTCATTCCCTTGTGATGTGGTCCTGTGGAAAGGGTAAGGGAGGTGGCCCAGATAAAAGCTGGCTTCTGGGCTGCAAAGGGGATTGTTCCTTGCAAGCACAGAGAAGAAAGTGCTTCTGAGGTGCGGCTTGTGGGAGCTGAGATTCAGGCCTCACCTTGGCTGCATAGACACATCAAGCCTTCGCCCAGATAAACACAGCTGGTGGACCATCCCCTGACCACCGGCATGCCTGCGGTGTGAGCAAATATCACATGTCCGCTGAACTTGGAGACAAGTGATGATTTCATTCCAGGGAGAGTCCCGTCTGAATTGATTGATCACCCGTATCGCTTTAGTATCTCGCCCTCCCCGCTTCAGTAAGGTCATATTTGGCCCAGTGTGAGAATCAGAGTGTCCTAACGCTGCCCCCCTCCGCCCTTCCCCAGCCTGCCCAAGTGTCTAAGGCTGGGAAGGGAGAGCCCTTTGCTCCGCGCCGCTGGCCGCGATAGGTTTTCAGGCTGAGTCTTCCGAGTGAGCTGGGGGCTGTCGACACACTGGTTTCTTGGCAGCCGCTGCAAAGCTTCGCCTTAATGCACTCTGGCAGTGCCTCTGGGGTTAGGGCACAGGCAGGGATGTGTGGGACCTGTCATGTTATTGTCAGCAGGAATGTGAGGATTAGCCTGCGAGCGAGGTGGTGGGAGAGTGCCGCAGCTGTGTACACTTATTATAAAAGATTTAAGTCCCACTGGTAAAATCAATATATTGAGTCGCACAACCCTCTGCTTTTAATTAGTCTAAATCAAATGCGCCAGTGCCATTTTGCCTCCCTCGCATCCATGGGGTGAGGAAATACCAATATTTACATAGAAACTGTTAATTTGTGGTGAAAATGATAACACATTTAGCTTTACACACTCCAACGGCTCCAGCCTGATGGATCCCAGATCGGTGTGGAGTTGAGGGCTGACGTCAGCGGGATGACGGAGCAGGGGGGAGATGTGAGTGACATCTGGGACTGGGACCCGGGAGGCCGGAATGCAGGTGGGTGTCTTCACAGGCCAGGCCCCGGGGCAGCTGGGCTTCCAAGAACCTGGCCGATTCTTTCCCTGGCTGGACAGAAATGCTGGAATCCACTCGCCCGTCTGCAACCCTTTCCCTGAGCAGTCCTGCAAGACCGAGGTGGGCGCTTGCCTATGGGTTGGCTGTGAGTCTGTCCTGCCTGCCTGCGGTCCTGTGTGCCGGGCACGGTGCTTTATGCATCAGAGAGCTTCACTTCCCAATTCCTGCAACCATTTATCGAGGCAGGAGGGCTTGCTCGCGGCAAATGATCCCATGTACAACCACGGCTATTATGGGAGCCGGTCGGTGTTCACTGTGTGTTCAGCTGGGATGGAATTCCGGGTTTTGCAGCAAATGGCATTTGACAAATGCTATTTGACAGAAATGCGACTTGGTATTTCTTAATGGGGAACAGATATTTCATAGTTAACCTCTGTGAAGAATTGCTCGAACCCAAAGTGAGAGGGCCGCGCCAGCGAGAGCCAGGGCTGCGCCCTGTGCCTTCCCCCCAGGGGCGTGTTTACGATTTGGGGGCACGGTAGACGTGCATGGCGTCTGACCTTCCTGCTGGGAGCTCGGTGGAGCATGTGCCATGCTGTCCTTTCAGCGTCTGCGTCGGAAGGCATTGTGGGGAGCGCGCAAAGCCTTCGCTGATCCTCGTGGAGTGGATTGAATTAATGGCGACTCGGAGAGCACCAGTTTTAGGGTAATTGCTTCATTGTTTTGGAGCCAGGATGCTCATAATCTGGTTCCTGTACAAACATGTTTAACGTGTGTTAATGCATTTCCAAACCAGAGCCTCTCAGCACAGCCCTGCTTTTCCTTAATTGATGTCGGTAGCATGGTACAGTATTTCAAAGCGCTGGCCAAGCATAAACTGTGTTTCCAATTTCCTTCCTTTCCTGTGTTTGGAATGCCAATGTTAATTTGTTCCCATGCAGCAGCAGGGGCTGCCAACCGCGGCTTTCTATAAAGGGCTTCACAGTGAAGGCTTCCAGCCCTTGCCGATGCTTGGGGCTGCCTGGCCAAGTTTCCTGACACTTTGCAGCTAATTCTGGGTGATATATGGAGTGGGGGGTTGGGGGGTTTCACTGCTGTGTAACGGAAGTTCTTGGTGACAGCAGAGGGTGTGGCTTGGCAGGGAGACTGGAACGGCATCCGCAGTGATTCTCTCTAGACCCTGTTTAAAGCCTGTGTCTGTTTCCACTGTGGCTGCATATTAGCTGTGTGACCTTGGGCAAGTTACTTAACATCTCTGAGTTTGTCTCCTCCCTATATAAAAGCTGAATAGTAATCTCCTTCCCAACAGATACTCAGGAAGCCAAAATCGTATCACCCTTGTGCAGAGTCTGGCACGGTAAATGGTAGCTCTTGTTGGGGTCACTGGATCAAGCTTCCTGTTGAAGTGTGAGTCGCATTTCAGCATTTCAGTACTTGCTCTTAAGGTACTGAGGTTAATAACTCACGTTGTTTTAAAGATGTCAATAGGGGCTGGAGCGGTGGCTCAGTGGTTTCGGCGCTTGCCTGGCAAGCGTGAGGACCTGGGTTCAAACCCCAGCACCACGTACACAACTAAGTGTCAGAGCAACTAAAGCCATGTGAAAAACGAAATAAAGTTGTTTCTCCCTTTCTCTGTCTCTCTCTCTCACTGTTCCTCTCTCTTTAAAAAAAAAAAAAATTAAAAAAAAAAGATGTCAATAGCCCTTCAGGTGTGGACACACTGCGCTTTCAGAGAGCATGGAAATGCAAACAGACGCCCAACTTACCTGAAGATGAATGGAGGGGAACGTTCAGTCTTTCTATCACTTTCAGCATCTGTGGTTATTTAAAGTTTTCAGGGCTTGAGGAAACTGAGTAAGGAGGAAACTGATAACACTGTCTGTGTCATCGTTGCAGCTGTAAATAAGAAGGCATTGCAAGATGAGAAGGTCTAATTTGGAAAACTCGCATTACTGAGTGTTCCCACCCCTTTATGGACGAGCTCGAAGCAGAGGTAGCCTTTCCCTCCCGGGGCGCAGCAAGCCCGGGCCATTCATTAACAGTGTCACCACTTCCAGTGCAGGTGCCAGGCAACCCACCACTGCTGCAGCTGGCCTGTGAGGCTGCAGGGCCCAAGACCTTCCCACCCCAGGCTTCCTGTCTTCCTGACCTGCAGCATTGAGTGTCTGCACCTCCAGGCCACGCCGGTCACATCTCCGTCTCCCCGTAGCACTCAAGCTCCAATCTCTGGTTTTCTAACTTAATTACATTTGGCTCTGAATGAAACCTTGTTTCCGACTCGAGGACTTGCCTGTTTTGAGCCATGGATTGAGGCCTGTGCTGTCTTGTAATTCCTGCCTCTTTCTTACTTTCATGTAGTTTGGTAAAACACAAAACAAAACCAAAATCTCTAAGCACGTAGCTTGCCACAGCACCCAGTGGCCCCAGCATCCATCTGCCCAGCGACTTGACGCGCTCGGGCAGCAGCGGGGTCTCACGCTCTCCGGGGCTTCTGTCTCGGCCTGTGACAGAGGATCATTTCCAGACTGCTCTTTCCAGACACCCTTGCTGCCTCGCTCAGGCTGGGCATGGAAGGCGCCCAGCTGTCTGTGCGCCTCAGTGGGAGGAGGACGCTGCACCTTTTGGCTGCGTCTGATCTTGCCTTCCCGCGGGTACATTTTTGAGTCCATCCCCTCACTAGAAGTAGATGGTGTAACAAGTAGTGTGTTCCCACACTCTGTGCTTTATAGAGCAGGTCAAGGAAGCTCCAGTCGGAGTCCTGAAGAGGGACTGCACAAATTGTTCATGTTTAGTAATTAACTCAAACGTTATCATTATTAGTGTGACTTGAGTGGATGCGATTTCAATTGACAAGCAGAATCAGCTTAATTTCCTTTGCAGTCGCTGAAGCTTGCAGAGGCGAGGTCTTCAGTTCTTTTTCCGTGTCACACTTAGCGGCTTGGGCTCGCAGGGCTCCAGGCCTCGTCCCAGATGTGCAGATTTTGACCTTCAGTCTGGTCGTATCGGCGAGGTTACTCTCTGGGGACAAGATCCCCACAGCCTCAGTGCCTGAAGGTCACATTTGTGTCAAGTTGTGGCTCTGGCACACAGATGGCAGTGGGGGCGTCTGGGGCAGCCTCAGCTCCTGAGAACGTCACTGGTGTGGTTCCAGAGGGAAGGATGGTGTGACTTGTGCCTTGGCTATTCAGAGTTCCATCTGGAAGTGACACCAGCCTCTGAATTTCGCTGGTCAGAGCTGATCCCAGGTGGGCGGGAGCTCTGGGGAGGGGAGGTGGTCACAGGGCAGCGGGCACAGCTGAGGAGCCTGGGGCAGTAGTGGAAGCCACGGAAACATCACCCAGCAACGTCACCCAGCGTTGGCTCAGCTCTTTGTTGAAACTTAGTGGATTCCCATGATGTTAATCATTTTTCAAATTCATTCAGCAATTATGATTTTCCTCCTATATCCTAAGGATCCCTGTTGCCTTCTCCAAGGGCCTGCACCCCCTTTTGGAGACCGGTGTTTCTGGAAGCTTCCATCTCCAGGTGTTCACGAGGTTCAGGAAAAACCACTTGTGCGATGCCCCGTCCCCTCAGGACCCATTGCCTTGGAGGGGCTCTATGTACCGTCAGGAGCTACCTGGGTCTCAGGGGCACATCCTGACCCACGGAGACCTGGCGTGGCTGGATCTGGAAAGGGACTTCAGGAGGCTGGCATGTCAGCAGCCGCTGCACTAACTGGGCTCTTTGGGGGCAGCGGTAAACTGGCACTGCCCTCTGCCAGCTCTCCTGGGACTGTCTGCCTGTGTAGGGTGGGTGACATCGCTCCCACATTAGGGAGGCAGAGTCTGCAGCAGCCCAAACTGGCCTGGCAAGGCCGCGTAGGCTCTGCATGTGACTCCAGCTCTTGCTGAAAGCAAAGCTGTCCACTGTCACCTGGGGTTGTGCCAGCAGGGACGGAGAGTGGAGGAGATGGTGTTGAGGCCACGAGAATCGAAGCTGAGCCCGTGTCCTTGACTCTGTGGTCTCTTCTGCTGAGGGAGATAAAGATAAGCAGGCACACACCTCTCCTGTTTATCCATCCTCTTGTAATAGCTCCTCTCTCTGTCTTTATGGCTTGAGAATAAATGTCAGGGCAAAGGGCCCCGCGTGCCCTTGTGTGGGGGCCCCTAACGGCACCTCACACCCCTGTGGGGGAATTCCAGAGGCAGCTGTGGATTGGCATGTTGATAGCCTGCCTGAGATGCTGCACAGGAAGGACCCCGGAAAGCCCTTTAGGGTGCCCTCCAATGCGCGGTGTGTGGTTTGCCATTCATAAAGTGCCCTGAGCAGGGGCCTGGAGGAGTAACTGCAGGTCTGGAAGGAACGGGATAGCGTAGTTGCAACCCACAGGCTTCCGATCTGAGTCAAGGTAGACTGGGAACAGAGGGTCCAGGGGAAGTGAAGAGCAGGACGTTCAGCACGCAGTCGTCTGCAGCTGAACGCGCACACGAGGCTCCCACCTGCCGTCTGCGGTTGGGGGTGGCAAATCGCGGAAGGAGGGCCCCCTCCTTTAGTGTGACAGCGGCCTCAGGGGAGGCCGGCGAGGGATGGGGTGGGGTCGGGTTCTAAACAGACCACGTCTGTTCCCTCAAGCGCTCCTTCTTTTACTAATAAGGGAAGGAAGTGCGGTGTGGTATCCTGGACCGGAGCTTGGAACAGAACAAGGACATCAGTGGCAAGACTGGCGCAGTCTGAAAACGCCTGTGGTTTATCTAACGTGACACAGCACCGGTCGCTGAGTTCTGACAGATGTCCTGCATTCACGAGGGATGTTCACACTGGGGGAACTGGAGGGATGGTCCGCACGCGGGGCCTCTGTGTGCTCCCTAAAGCTATTCCAAAATGAAAAGTTTATCCAAAAATAAAAAAAAAAAAAATTAAGAAAAGCCTCTCTTGCCTTGGCACACGGATATCTGTGATAGTTTTCTCCACATTCCTCTCTGTGCAGCCCGTGCGGGTCCTAAGGTGCTGTGGCTCTGCCCTTTCCAAAGCTGGGGGCAGGCGGGGCCGGTCCTGCAGCCACTGCGCCCCACAGGCCAATAACGAATCAATCTCAGCCCCATTAACGTGCTGGGAACCCCGTGCGGCTGGGCCCTGAGACCTTTAAAACTCCCTGTGCTCTTGGTGTGTTGGTGGCGGGGGAGTGGCCTTCCAGCCCCCTCCTGGCCCCCACCATCGTCCCTTTCTCATGTTCCAGTTGCTGACTGACGTGACCTTGTGTTTGTTAATAGAGAAGCCCTTAAAAGAACAGCAGCGGGGCCTCAGAACCTTCCAGGGCTAGTAAAGGTTTATAGGATGGCGGCGCTGGCCGCTCGTTTCCTTCAGGAGGAAACAGTAAGAGAAGCAACTTGCTATGCCCACCGGACCCGGCTCCTGATTGTCCCCGAGCTCCGTGGGGAGGGGGTTGGGACCCAGGCGTGGGAAGAGCCCTCCCTCTTCAGGTGAGTTAGGACAGGACTTCCAGCTGTGCACCTCTTAACCAGTTCTGGGGTCAGGGGGATGCCCAGTGGCCTCTACCCAGGTGCCAGTGGTGACCTGCCCCAAGTTATGATGACCGGGGTGTCTCCAGACATTGCCACATGTGCCCTGGGGACCAGATCACCCCAGCCAAGGTCCAGAGGTTCAGGGTCCCTTTTCTCCCATCAGGAGTCCACCACTGGCCCACAGCGGTGAGTGGGTGAAGTGCTTTTGCAGGGGGTGGGTTACTGAAAGGCACGCAGACTGCAGTCGGGAGGGAGCCCCTCTTGGGATGCAGCCCTGCCCGGCCAGAATACCCCGCAATGGAGAGGAGCCAGCTCTGAAGAGCACCCCCTCTGCAGGGGACCCTGATGTCCTGACTGTTGAAGGATCACCGAGGACACTTGGAACTGTCCCTCCAGCTCTCGGGGCCTTCCCTGAGCTAGCCAGGCAGGCATCTGTCTCAGGGTGGGGAGGGCGAGAGGAGGCTCTACTCCTCCACCTCTCCCCAAAGCTCCCAGCCACCTCAGGCTTCAGCACTGCAGGAGGAGGGGCTCTGCGGGTTGGGTCATGGCCTGTGGCCACGCCAGGTCCGCGGCCTCTTTCTGTACAGCCTGTGAGCCCAGAGTGGCTTGGACAGTTCTGGAATGAGCGATGGATTATCAAAAGAAGCACATTTCTTTTCTTTTATCTTTTCTTTCTTCTTCTTTTTTCTTTTTTTTTTGAGAAAGAGAATCAATTATTTGTTTTTCCATCTGGCTTTTGTTTCTTACGCTTAGCTGTGTACGTGGTGCTGGGATTCAAACCTGGGTCCTTGCACATGCCAGGCAAGCGCTGTAACCGCTGATCCTCCTGCTCCAGCCCAAAAGAAGGAGATTTCACAACTGAAAATGACACAAAATTAAAGGCAGGGGCCTAAGCGAAGTTTTATTGGCGTCCGACTATCCAGAGTGCCGTCCCCGGGGCCGCTTTCACGGCCAGAGTGTTCCTGTTGGGCTGTACCGTGCCCAAAGCCTGGGGGCTTGGTGTCTGCCCTGGACTATGACGAGCTGTGTCTGCCCTTCTGTCCTTCGTGGGCCTCATCCGTGTCTGGGGCTGCTCCTTTTGGGCTGACTGGCTCTGTGCTCTTGCCTGGCTCACAAACGCTCACGGGTGATGTGTGCACCGCACGGCTTTCCCACACTTGCCTGGTCCCAGCACCCGCCCCGGTACAGTGTGAGTTTTTCCCATGGTGGCCCTGGTGGCTGGCAGGGCTCTGGCTCTGGGGTCGGACCACCTGGGTTGAAATCCCACTTCTTCCACCTGCTGGCCCATGATCTCCCCCAAGTCAGTGAGCACAGAGTCAGGTTTCTCCTCTGGGATCGATAGGGGTGCCTGGCCCCTGGGTGTGGTGAGAGTGCAGGAGCAGGCACCTGTGGGCACCCTGTGGCTTCGGCCCTTGTGTGTTGCTGTCCCTAGGCAAGTAGTGGGTCCACGGGAGACGTGTGCCTGCGCCTGGCGTGGCCCCCGGGCAGGTATACAGGGACTGTGTCGCCGGCTGGGGGTGAGCCTGAGCCCTGTCTCTGGGGACTTGGGTCAGGGGTGGCCCTCCTGTTGTGACACTGGCTGAAATGGGAAGCCGGCCTGCGAGGCAAACAGGAAGCTGCCTGGGTCATGCTCATCCGCTATGCTAGCATGACGCCTGCCTCCTGTGGACTCAGATCTGTGTTCTGGTGCAGGGTTTGGAGAAGACAGGGAGGCACCTGCTCTAGGTGTGACCCCGCCAGCCCAGGGCATGGAGACACACGGCACTCCACGTTCTTTCCACTCTCTGATCTGGACCCCACCTGTCCCCATCCTACTGAGGACCACCCACGCCAGCCACTCCTCAGATGGTGCCATGCAAGGAGATGGGACTAGGGAGGGTGGGTTGCTCTCCCAGCTTTGGGGACTCCAGGTCTGTCTGCCCAGGAGTCTGGTTTGCAGGTGTGTGACTGAAAGGGCCAGAGTGCCCTAAGCCTCAGCGCCCACCCGCTCCATGGCCAGGTGGCTCAGGGCTCAGGTGACTCTGGTCCAGAGAGGTGGTGGGAAGAGGCATGGCCCTACCTGCAGGGAGCTCTCAGTCGATGGGTGGCTCCTGGGTGGCCCAGGGGCCCAGTGTGACTGCACAGCGCCCTTCATGCCCACCCAGGAAATGACGGTGACTTGGAGGTGTGCCGTCCAGCAGCCATGAGCTCTGCCCCACCACGCTGAAGGCCGCACTACCCTAAGAAGCCTCACGTATTTATTTATTTATTTTAAAGAGAGGGACAGTGAGAGAGAGAGAGAATCAGTTTTTTATTTACTTAGTTTTCATTTGGCCCTCGTTGCTCTGACATCTCGTTGTGTGCGCAGTGCTGGGGTTTGAACCCGCGGACCTGCGCATGCCAGGCAAGCACCGCAACCGCTGAGCTGCAGCTCCAGCCCTCACGTATTTATTTAAACATACATGATCACGACCTTTCCTCAGGTCCCGGCATAGATTTTGATGAGGGGCATTTGAAAAAGTGGTGCTGCAGTCCCCTCGCAGGGGTGAGGGCTGCAGACAGGAAGAAACTGGGCAGAGTGACCTGACGTTGACCCTCGTGACCCCGCAGGCTCTGCTCCCAACCCTGCATCCCAGGGCAGAGTGACGTTGACCCTCGTGACCCTGTAGGCTCTGCTCCCTACCCTGCGTCCCTGCATGCAGGTGCCTCCTGCCAGCTTTCCCAGCCTTGTGGCCATTGCTGGAGATGAGGCGGTCGGCTCAGGTCAGGGCCCATGTTGTCCCCGAGCACTTTCCCTGCTGTGGTTGGTCTGGAATGCACCCCGGAAGCTCCTGTGTTGGCGGCTTGGTCTCCCACAGCAGTGCTCAGAGCAGGCGGCGCGGGGAGCTGTTGGCCCAGCAGGGCTCGGGCCTCGACAGTGGATTAGTCCACGGAGGCCTTCCAAGCCCAGTGGACTATCGGTGGGGGGGACACTCAGGAGGTGGGTCACAGGGTGTGCCCTTGGAGGCTGGGGTTGTCCCAGGCTCTGGCTGCCATGAGCTGAACCACTGTCCACCTCGCCCTTGCACCGTGAGGTCCTGTTTCGACTCAGAGAAGAGGAGCCCGCTGGCCTTGGCCTGAGACCTCTGAAGCCATGAGCCAGAATAAGGCTCTTCCTCCTTCAAGTTGCTTTTCTCAGGTGTCTGCCTCAGCCACAGAAGCTGGTAGTCACCACCTGGGCAGATGCACACCTCCAGAGCCTGCCACCTGCTTCTGTCCAGAGGAGCAACGCCTCACTTAGGGCTTGTTCACTGTAGTCAGACCTGGGGTGCCTTCAACACAAAAGCACATCACTGTCTCCCAAAGCAGCAAGCCTTCAGGGTGTTTGGCTGCAAGTTTGGGTAGCAGCTCCATGATACCATCCAGGTATCTGTAAGCTTCTCCTTACCCCAGTTCCTTATGTCAACCCATTGGACATAAGATGGCTGCTGCAGCCCCAGGCATTGCATCCACATCCAATCTCACATTCAAGGCAGCAAGAAGAGGAAGAGTCCAAAGAGCTCTCCTTGTTTTGTTTGTGTCCTGATCTTGCTGAGGTGCTCTAAAAGACTTAAGTCTTGTGGGCTGAACTGGATCATAAGAGTGGGTCTCGCAAGAGAGGAGGCAAGCTGGACAGCCGCGCTCTAGCCAACATGGCGGGAGGTTGGGGGACGTGGGCTGGAAGTGGTGGTTGGGTGACCACATTCAAGGGATCCTTCCTCTCCCCCTCTTGGTTGCTTGCTGTGCGGCATGTCACTGGATTCAGGAAGGCGTGGGCAAGTGTGATTTGGCTCCACCGTGTGCACAGACGCACGGAGGCCCTGGCTGGTTTCTGCAGCAATGATTAATGGGGTACCACTTGAACATAGGCCTCCAGATCGGTAGCTCCCGTGACCGCTGTGCGGTTCTCCAGCCAAAAGCCAGCTGTTTACTGGAAACAAGCTCCGTCAGCATGGACACCTCTTGAAAGTGGCCCGAGAGGGCTGCAATGGTGCCACCCTGGAGAAGCGAGGCTGGGGCAGGGGGTGGATGAGTAGTGCTGGTGGCGCAGGTGGTCCCGATTGCTCTGGTTGGAGGATGAGCGGAGGCAGATGCCACGCATGCTAAGAGCCAGCCAGCGTCTGTTAGCTGAGGGCAGAGGGCCACTGGGGAGAGGCTGGCCTGGCCTGCTGTGGGCTTTGCCCACCACGAGCCTAAGAGCCTTTCCCAGTAGGTGGGACCGGGCACCTGAGTGCTTCTTGCTCCTGGGGACACTGGTGCCATAGTTCTGGTGTTTTCATGAGCTCGCTGGTCAGCAGAGGGGAGGGGAGGAGGAGGCCGTGGGAGGTGTTCTCAGGAGCTGATTCCCTGTGGTGTACGTTTGGTGTGAACCACAGTGCAGTTTCCAGAATTCTCTGGTCGTAGGCTGCAGAAATCTATCCCCAGGGGCGTATGGTGTGGGGTGTGGCGAGGCCGCATCCCAAGCCTTGAGAGAAGACATAGGAGACCGGCCACCAGAAGGCCCTAGCAGACCCAGGGGTCAGTCTCTCCACGTCCCCATCTGTCACTAAGCAGCCTCCCTCTTTCCTCTGCCTCACTCTCCTTGCTGTCTGGTCTGTTGGAGACAAGGTGACTGCTCACAGCAACTCGAGGTTACAGCTACCTAGCTAGTCACATTCTTGCTTTCCCGGCTTCCCTCGCAGGTCAGCGTGGACTTGGGATGTTGCTGTAATCAGTAACCAAGAGCAAATCTGCTGGTGGTAGAGTGGACTAGGAGGTGTTTCTGAAAAATATTTTGCTTCCTGATGCCTAGAATAGCTGAGAAAACAGAATTCTATGTCTTTCCCCCTCTTTTCTTGCCTTGAATGGGTTCTGTGGAGATGTGGCACTTGGAGCCACAGCAACTATTTTGTAACCATGAGGGAAGAAACCTAAGGTTTAAAAGTTATGTTCAAATAATAGCAGAGCAAAAAAGACTGAGTTTCCAATGGCGTGGTTGAGCTATATAGCATATAACTAAACATCTTTGGGAAAGAGTTTTTTGTTCACTCATGAATCAGCTGGTATGGAAGGTAGCTCATACCGCATTAACAAATGGCTGGCAGTCAGCCTCTGGTCCCGTGTGGCTGAGTTAGGGGTGTGTGTCTGCTGTCTGATTATAGCTGTGTTGGTCATTATAGTAATAATCTTAGTCACTGAAGTTGGTTGATGGTTGACTGTGCCAGGCATCCTTTCCCTGCTGTGCTGGGTTCTGTTACAACGGTTCAGGTGGGGGGACCATTATCATCCCTATTCTGTAGACCAGAACCCTGAGCAGGGAGGTAAGTGGCTGGCCCTGCAGTCCCCTCGCAGGGGGTGAGTGCTGCAGACAGGAAGAAACTGGGCAGAGTGATGTGATGTTGACCCTCGTGACCAGTACGTGCTCAGTATTTGAGCACTTGGCCCTGACCTGTGCCCCTGGCTGGAAGGAAGGGTTGGAGCAGCTAACAGGAGAGGCTGTGTGGCGGGAGGGAGCCCTCAGGCCTAACGCCCTCGTCCTCTAACGCTTCAGAAGCCAGAGTCTTAACACTGATTGGGGCAGTGGTCTCCCTCTACAGGGAGCGAGTAGAACGTGTATACAGGGAGCAGGTGGAATATGTGTACAGGGAGTGGAACACGTGTACAGGGAGTGGAACACGTGTAAAGGGAGTGGGTGGAAAACGTGTACAGGGAGCGGGTGGAACAGATGTACAGGGAGTGAGCAAATCAAGAACATTTGTGCTTGTTGTCGAGCGAGGACACTGGGGGACCCGTGTCCACATGGAGACACAGTCTGAGTCCCTGAGCCCATGAGACCTGCACCCACAGCATGGCATCCGCCTGTCTCAGACTTAGAATTCGGTTGTCCCACGTGAGTCCCAGGATCAGCAGTTGGGAAGGAGGAGCCCGCTGAGGGCTGCCTGGCTCCTCTGGTCACCTCTGCACAGGATGAGGACTATAGCTCAGAAGCTGTTCTTTGGTTTGAGCGCAGATCCCCCTGCTTATTCCAGAAGAGCACCAGAGGTCCGCAGGTGTTTGGTGGTGCAGACCAGGAGTGCAGGTTGGGTTTGTGGGAACTGAAATGAGTGGCCCTGGGAGGTCCTGTCTGCCCTTGCTCCTCTGCGCCATATCCTTTCCAGAGGGGACCGCTCTGCTCTCAATTCTCTGGGTAGGGCTGGAGCGCAGCCTTATGAAAACTCTTATTTTGAAAGGGAGGTGGGGCCTCTTCTGCTGCACCTGCGTGCCCTGGGCCTAATGAGTTTAGGTTGATGGGACCCAGACCTCAGGAAGGATTATAAATTCTCATTTGATTTGATTTGCTTCTACAATGCCTTAAACCAGCTGTGCCTGCCCAGCTGACCCGGGCGTCTGGCTGCTTGGGGGAGGGTCTGAGCAGCCCCTCCTGCCCTGGAGGGAAGGGAGGGTGCGCTGGCCGGCTCTGTCCCCCGCTGCTCCAGGGCCAGGGTTCTGCTGTGCTGCCTGATTCCACAGCAGCCCCACCACCGGGGGCCTCTGCATGCCCGGTTTTGTAGAGGCAGTTGAGCCTCCTAGAGATGGGTGAACTTGTCCTGAGTCCCTGCTGATGGTTGGCAGAGCCTGTGTTCTCTCCAGGCCATCAGGTCCAAGGATCCAGGCTCAACTGCTGCTTCCCAAGCAGAGTGAGGCCGGGGTGCGGGGCTGAATTCCTCCTCCCGGGGGTCCTGTGGGAGAGTTTTAAAGCCTCTCCCTGAGGTCACCTGGGATGCTGCTGGGCCAGGCAGATGTGTGGTGGCGGAACAGTGCACACAGAATGACAGGTAGCGGCCTGTGAGACTTCCCCAAGCCAGGTGCTCCCCGGGCAGGCTCTGTCCCAGCAGGTTTTAGAATGGGTCCCCCTCAGACTTCCTCCACATGGGGCTTGGTCCTTGTTCCCAGGGTGGCCCGCAGCACTGGGAAGCGTGGGAATCTCTGGTCTGTTTTAACCCTGTGACTCCTTGTCACAGACCAGGAGCCGATGCCCACGTGGCCAGGGCGTCAGACCCCCCTCCACAGTGGAATCCATGAGAGGGGACCGTGATGAAGCTGTCCTCAGCCAAGCAGTAAGACAAGGACAGTGGCAGGAAGGATGGGCAGGAAGGATGGGGCTGAGGTGGTGGCTGTGACTGTGCCGGCTGAGCTGAGGCCAGAGGAGTGTGGGGAGGGGCTGCGTCGGGCACCCACGGCACAGCCCCTGCTTGCCCGCGGTGGCCTGTCCAATGATGTTCTGCGTGGTGTTCCTCCGCGACAGCCTGGAGCAGGGATTGTACTGAGAGCCGCAGGGCTACCAGCCGCCAGGGCATCCTGGCCCTGAAACCCTCAGCTGTGGACCAAGTCCTTCCTGCTCCGATGCTCCCACGCCGGGGCCTGTGTCTCTCAGCTCACGCAGTGGGACCCGTTGGCAGTAGCTCAGGGCAGTGTCGCTCAGCAGGGGACGCTGAACGGTGCCGTGCGACACTGTGGTGATGGCGTTGCTCTCTGGGCCATCCAGTGAGGAGGCTGCTGGCCACCTGTGACTGTTTAGATTTAAATTAATGACAGTGACGTAAAGGAGCCATGCTGGCCGCATCTCCCATGCTCTGTGGCCACATGTCATGGCCTCCACGTTGGGCAGCGCTGACACGGGTTCAAGCCATTCAGAGGCCGTGGGCCCAGCCACACTGAGGTTGAAGTTGGAGACTGCGTGTGGCTTAGCCACCGGAAGAGCGAGGGTTCGGTTCCTCCCCCGAGGGGAAGCCTGGGGTCCTGCGAGCTCACGCAGGGTCCCACGCCAGGCTTCTTGTCATCTTGGGGATTCTCAGCACAGCACTGTGTCACCTGGGGTGGGGTCTCGCTGTCACCTGGGTGGCCTTGAGCTCCTGCCTCAGCCTCCCGAGGAGCTGGAGCCACAGGTGCACGCTGTGCTGTGGGTTGTCCTTTGCACTATAGGACGTCGAGTAGTGTCCCTGACTGTACCCACGCGATGCCAGTGGTGCCCACATCAGCTGTGACAGCTGAGCTGTTCCCAGATGTCACTCAGTGCACCTGGGTGTGAGGAGTGGGGTGGGAGCTGGGTGACCTGGGTCCAGGCCACCCGCCCAGCTGAGGATCCCGACGGGTTCCCAGCGTGGCCCTTGTTTTCCATTAGCAGTGGTGAGGGCTGGGCCCGGGCAGCCTGGGGGCCTGGTTCCTCTCTCCATGCTCTGCACAGGGGACACTGCAGGTTGGGGCTGCTGCCTGGGCTGCCGTGCAGGCTGGAGACGCCCTGAAGCCCCTTCCTCTCTCAGCTCCACTAGGCCTTAGCAAACAACTGGCCCCGCTGTGGAGATCATTAGGCCCGTCTTTCTCCTCTCTCCGCCCAGCCCCTGGCCCTTTGGCTTATTGGGTCCACAATGGTGACGTCTAAGCAGGGCTGCACACATAGACACCGAAGCGGCAGGCTTGTGGTACTGTGGCTCCCAACCCCACCCTGCCCAGCATCTGCGCTGCCCTCAAGGCCCAGGACAGCAGAGTGGTGAGGGACACCTGGCCTGCCTCTGGGCGTGGTCCCCACATCTCTCACGGAGGCAGCGTCTCTAACGCCCACTTCTGGAGCTGCAGTGGACTCTGGGTGGCCCGGTCGATGCTCAAGGCATTTGGTGGAAGTTTCCAGAGCAGAGTGCTATTCAGGGTGGCAGGCAAGGTGGCTCATGTGCTCCGCCAGGCCGGGTCTGTCCCCCGTTTGGGAGATGGGGAGATGTGTGACACCAGTCAGCATAGACAGGAGCAGAGTTACAGCCGGGGAGGGACCTGCATCCACGTGTAGGCTTCACCCTGGCGTTTGTCTGTTTGTCTGATCCCAGCAGTGCTTAACTACTGAGCCACACCACCAGCCCAGTTTTTATTTTTTATTTAGAGGCAGGGTCTCACCAAGTTGCTGAGGGCCTCATGAAGTTGCTGAGGCTGGCTTTGAGCTTGCGATCCTCCTGCCTTGGCCTCCTAAGCCGCTGGGAGTACAGGCGTGTGCTTTCGAGTTTGGACTTTGGGAGATGAATGTTGTGAACCCCTTGCGTGTGCTGGAGCCTTGTGAACTTCATCTCCTGTCCCCACAACTCCAAGCTCCATGTGGGCCTGTGCAAGGGAGTCACTGTGGCCAAGGAGCTAGGAGCACTGGCCTCTGGGGATTCAGGTCAGCTGTGGCAAGTGACCGTGCTGGGTGCCTCGGTGTCCTCATCTGCTGCATGGGCCCCATGCCATGCAAGGCTTTAGACGATACGAGGAGATGAGGCGCATGTGACATGGCACCGAGGCCAGAGAGGGCTTTTGAAATGGCATTGTCTACCCAGCATGTTGGCTGCTCTGGGATGATACAGGTCAGAGTAGAGAACGGTGCTAGTGAGGGTATGGAGGACAGCAGAGTCGGGCAGCCAGGATGGCAGGCAGTGTGGCAGTTCCCCAAAATAATAAAACTGGGATTGCGATGTGACCCAGCAGTTCCATGTCTTGGAAGGCATCCAAATGACTTGGAAGCACGCCTCTAGGTAGCATGTGAACACTGCTGTGTAGAGAAGCATCATCCACAATAGCAAAACAGCAGAAGCCACTCACGTTCCACAGGGGGATGGACAGACGGACCATGTGGCCTGCCCGCACAACGGAGTAGTATTCAACCTTGAAAAGGAAGGAAGTGCTGACACCTGCTGCGGCATGGAGGGATCTAGAGGACGTTAGGCTGAGCGAAGTCAGCCAGCAGCCACTGTTCCTCCGCTGGGGGAACCTAGAGCCGTCAGAGCCACAGACAGGTCGTCAGGGGAGACAGGGAGTTTGGTGGGGACAGAGTTTCAGCTTGGCAGGATGAGAGGAGTTCTGGATGTTGGTTGCGTGTGCATGTGCCCCACTGCTGAGGTTAGATGGCCTTTTGAGTGGCGCTTGTTAGCCACAGTTAGGCATACACACCCGAGGTGGCGCTGCTTCCTGGGTGGGGTTACAGAGGCCAGGAGCTTCCCTCCAAGCAGCTTCCGCCAGCTACTCTCCTGCAGCCACCCAGCGCTGGCTCCTGCGCGGGGTGGCTGGGAGATGCTTGCTGACAGTCAGTCCCTGGAGTTCTGGAGTGTTCCAGAACCTTCTGGATAAGTTGTATCCCTACAGGAAAGGATGGCATCTGGGTTGGTGGCTTGCGAGCTAGGTGTGGGGCAGGTCCAGGGCTGTGGGCCCTCAGCAGACCGTGGTCAGGACCTCCATTCTGGCTGCGGTTCCAGTGTGGACTTTGATTGGCTCTCTTGGTCCCTCCACACTGGAGAAACCTGTCCCCAACCTGCCCCGGAGCTGGAGAACCTGGGCGCCTCTGAGCATGAGGAGTGCAGGGTCCCAAGCGGGGCCTCATGGTTTCCACCGGGAGAGCTCCCTGTGCTCACGGAAGACCCCCGTCTCTCTCATAGCTTGGTGGCGTCTTTGGGGGCGGTGAGAGGGTCTCCTGGTCTGGAAGGGCAACCAGCTTTCATGATGCTTTGGAAGGACTGCCTGCTGTCCAGCTTGCTTACTGTGCCTCCTAGACTCTTGCAGCCCCCAGCGAGGACTTTGGAGCAGGTGAGGACAGCCCACGGGGCTGGCAGCACCCTCTGTGGGTACGAGTGTCTCTTGTGTGCTGCTGATTGCAGTCTGCTTCTCTCTGGCCTCTTTTCTGAGTGACTGTCCCCAGGAGAGCCTCTTGCTGAGGTCTCTGAGCAGCCACTGATCAGGTCTGGGGAGCCGCGTCGTGTGCTCTTTATTGGAATCGGCCTCAGTTGGGTCACTGTGCTCTCCTGTCTCCTGTCCTGCCTTTCCCTGGGCAGAGTCCTTGTGGTACGGGTTCTCCATGTCCCCCATGGCCCCTGCATGCTGTCCCAGGTCTCGTGCCCTCTTCCTTGTGTCACCGTTTCTCCTGGATGACTCTATCCGAAACCCGACCAACAGTGCCCACCACCCGTTCTCCCGCTGGGGCTCTAGACCTTCTCTCCAGCTGTGCTCCCACTCAGGGGGCCCCTCCCTCTGGGTGCTCCCATCCCTCCCGCGCCAGGCTGCTGTTGCCTGGTAGCCTTGCAGGAGCACTGGACGCCCTTCCTTGGCCACTCTTCAGATGCTTGGTCTGATGGGCTGTTGGCCCTGACCATGGCCCTGCAGGAGTGCTTCCTGTCCTCCCGCGGTCCACAGCAGGGGAGGGAAGATTGGGCGTTTCCTGGGCCAGCCAGGATTGATGAGGGTGGCCCTAGTGCAGATGGAAGCAAAGTGCGCTGTGATAACTTAGTGATGCCTGCCTGGGGTGCGGAAGGTGAAGGGCACCGGCACCAGGCCTGCGCCATGCAGGCTCCCCCGCAGCTTCCACGTCTGTTCTCACGCTCCGAGATCCACGTTCCCAGGATCACCGCTGCTGTCTCCCACAGAGCTGATTATGGCTTCTGCCCTACCCAGCCGCAGACAGAACCTGTCAAGGACCCTTTGGCATGGCGTTTGAGAACCTTCCCGTGAGGAGCCACGATTCCTCACCCACCTTTGCTGATGCGGTCTCTGGGGTTGTTGGTGCTGTTCCCTCTTTTTGCCATGCCCTTCCCTGGCCTCTGCGGCTGGTCAACCTCAGTCCCCCTAAGGGTCCATTCAGCGCCTTTCCTGTGCCGGTTGCCCACCTGCAGAGTCACTAAAATCCCTTTGGGGACTGTGTCTCCTTTGCCCCTTACCTTGTTTCCCCCAATCGTGGACATGGAAACGGGGGATCCAGTCCTGAAACGGAGCACCCGCACCTTTGGCTGCAGCGATTCCACTTTAGGGCGCTTACCCAAAGGCGTGTGTGAGTGCTCACTGTAGTACTAGAGATTGGACCCAGAAGAGGACAGGGGGACCCCACCACTGAGCCACATCCCCAAGCCCTTTCTATTTTTTATTTTGAGATAGGGTCTCACTAAGTTGCTGAGGCTGGCCTCCCAGTTGCGATTCTCCTGCCTCAGCTTCCTGAGTGGCTGGGATAACAGGTGCATGTCACCACGCCGGATGGTAGCACAGTTTGTAATGGTCTCAAACTGGGAAGTACCCAGATGCTCATAAAAAATAAATCCCAGGGGCTGGAGCGGTGGCTTAGCAATTATGGTGCTTGCCTGGCATGCGCGAGTACACGAGTTCGAACCCCAGCACCACGTACACAGCTAAGTGTTGGAGGAATGAAAGTCTCGTGAAAAACTAAATAAAAACTGCTTCTCTCTTTCTCTCCCTCTCACTGTCCCCTGTTTCTTAAAAACAAATAAATAAATCAATTCCAGCCTGTGCGTTCAGAGGGCTCCCTCGCTGCAGAGGGAATGGGCGCCTGGAGGGCCCAGCCGTGGGGTGGGCACAGAAGGGAGTGCAGCTGTGTGTCTGTGGCCCAAGGCCAGGAGCAGCAGAGCTGGTGTTGGGCAGTAGAATGGTGGTCTCCCCGGGAAGAGGGGCTGAGCTGGGGGTGGCCGCGCTCCGTCCTGGGTGCCGGTCCAGGTCCTGTCTGGGTGTTGCGGGGGTTTGCACTCTGAGCCCATGGGGTCTGTGCTCGTTCCTCTTTGCACACCTTTAGTGAAATGCTTTACCTGAGGGCTAGACTGGCACTGTGCAAAGAGGAGTCTGACCTCGCGGGTGCTTGAAGCCCCTTCTCCTACAGAGCTTGCTCAGGGCAGCCTCTTGTATTGGAAATTGTATCTAAAGAAAGCTGTTCTCCCAGCGAGTAGCCACCTGGAGTTGACCCGCAGTTATTGTCCGTTTGCTGCCCATCGATGCTGGGTGTGCAGCTTGGAAGTGCTGCACGTGCAGAGAGGGCCACCCGTGTGCGGAGCCGCTCCGCAAAGCTCATGGGTACGCTTCAGTGAGGCAGGTTCCACCAGACCTGGGGACCCGACCCGGCTGGTTTCCTCCTCAGTTGCAAGCTCGCCCACCCCACCTGGGGGCTTCTCTCTCACACACCAGCTTCCTCTGCCTGCTGCTGAGTGGCTGCCTTGCATGCTGGGTCACATCCCTGGCATTCAGGGCAGAGAAAGCAAACAGGGCCTCATCCCACCAGTTTCCAGCAAAAATAGAAGACTCTGGGGAGATGAAGGCTCTCTGTTGGGGCTTGTGAGTGCTCGTACCAACGGGGCGTCAGGACAGAAAGGTGGCCCGAGCTACCTGTGGGTGTTGTGGGAGCCTTTTCTCTGTAGGCTTAGATAGATTAACCCAAGGAGACATGGATTTAAAACCCAAATCCAGTGGAAAGCCAGCTCTTCCCCATCCATAGCTTCCATGTGCTTTCATCCGTGAGAACCCGCAAGCTCCTTAGTGCTGGCAGGGAACTCGCCTTGGACACACTGCAGCCCTGGAGTGGCTTCTGTACCAGTCCTTGGGATGGCGAGGTTTGGGGTTGGGTTTGCAGTTTGAAGTATCCACGGCTCATTGTGTGTATGTGTGTGGCTGGGGTGAGTTCCTAATGACAGTTTCAGAAAAAGAATGACATCCAGGGTTCACCCAGGAAGCCATTCCAAAGAGCCCAAAAGTGTTTGGAAGAAATTTAGTTGGCCACTTCATCTGAGTTCCTTTAATTGAAAGAAAATCTTTAAAACCTTGAGAGCTTACCTGTCTGTCTTAATAGTATTTGATACATTAAAAATGGTTTATGCAAACCAGGCATGGTGGCACGCACCTGTAATACCAGCTACACCGGGCTATGACAGGAGGATCACGAATTTGAGGTACCTAACGAGACCGTGTCTCATAAAATAGAAAAGGCCAGGGACATGGCTCAGGGGTGCTCCTGGGTTCAGTCCCCAGAACCAAAAGAAAAACCAAGGTTCCGTAGCGGTGCTGGGACAAAGGCCTTGTGACGAGTGCCCGTGTTTCCTGTCTTCGTTGGGTGGGACCTCAGCGACCATGCCTGTGTTCTTCACGCTTGCCCAGATGGCGCTTGCTGGTCTGGTGCGGTTCTTGCTTTCCTCTGCAAGCACGCTGGTCGCAGTTGACCCCTGTGGATGTCCACCTGTGCCCTCTTGCCACCAGCACAGTGCTCACTGCCCTAGCATTCCTTTAGCACCCCTGGAACAACAGCAAACACACTTCCCTGCTATCTGCTGGGCGCTGTCACCTATGCCAATTCCTGCGGCCCTCAGAGAAGAGGAGATGCACAGAGCTTAAGCCCCAGCTGGCCATGATGTGGCAGACGGCTTGGGTCACTTGGCTCCAGAGTGTGAAGGTCAAGGACATGGACATCGGAGTTCAGCGCTCACCTCACTTGTGGCCTCCTGGAGCCTCACTGTCCTCTCTGTAACAATGGGATCAGTCTTGGTTCTTGCAGACGGTGGCTGAGAGTACCCAGTGTGGACACGTCACAGAGGGAGCAACTGGGAAGCACACTGTTGCACCCCCGGGTTCTCCAGCCATGCAAGTTGTAAACTGCAGGGCGCCCCCTGTGCTCTGTTGGTCACTGCACTTGCGTTCTGCAGGGGTGGTGGGCAGGGTCAGTCCCTGCAGTGCAGAGGACCTGTGGTCTGCTAGGGCAGCTCGCCTCGGGGCTCTCCGCGCCTTCCTCTGCTGGGGAGGAACAAGACGGTTGGAGGAGCCATTTGTCAGCAGCAGGGGCCTGGAGTGCCTCTTGGTGCTCCGCAGCACCCCGTGAACATCTGCTAAATGGGCCTACCTGGGGCATCTCTGTAGTAGCCCTGTCCCGCCTGCTCCGAGCCAGAGACTCGACTCGAGCTGGAGAGAAGTGGAAGGATCGGAGAGCGGGAGCATGGCAGGAGGCGAGGTTTCTAGACCACTCCAGAGTTCTGACTTGCGCATGGTGACAGATGAGGGCTCGTTCAGCTAAGATGAGGAGAGAATGGTCCGAGCAGGGCCAAGTCATGGCCAGCTTTGGGAATTAATTTGGGTTTTCTTTCTGAGGCTGACAACTGGAGATATGCAGGCTATTGGATGCTTGAGCAGAGTCAGGGAGACTTGCTGGCACGAGATAATGCCACCTGTGTGCAGGGACCACGTGCGTGCAGGGGCCACATGCAAGCAGGGGTCATGTGCCTGTAGGAGCCATGTGCAACGTAGGGCCATCTGCACAGAGAGGCCATCTGCACAGAGAGGCCATCTGCATGGAGGGGTCATCTGCATGGAGGGGCCATGTGCCTGGAGGGGTCATCCGCACAGAGAGGCCGTTTGCATGGAGGGGTCATCTGCAGGTAGGGGTCATCTACATGGAGGGGCCATGTACATGGAGGGATCATGCATAGGTGGGTCATCTACACAGAGGGATCATGCATAGATAGGGGTCATCTGCATGTGGGGGTCATCTGCTTGGAGGGGTCATGTGCATGTAGGGATCATACATAGGTAGGGGCCATCTGCAGGTAGGGGTCATCTGCATGTGGGCTCAGTCACTGTGTGGGTGGATGAGTTCTCCTAAGGGAGGCTGTGGTGTGAGTAGTCAGGTCTGAGTCAAGGTGGTCAAGGTGTCTGTCTGGTTTGGATGGGACCTGGGTTTAAGTCTGGCTGCATGACCTTGGGAAGACCTCCTGACACCTCTTGGGTCTCAAGTGCCTTACCAATGTGATGTTGAGCTCACCACTGAGGGTGGCACAGGGGCTGGAGCTACCGGTTGGCAGGGCCTGGCCTCGGCTCTCTGCCTGGCCTCCTTACCTTGGGATTGTCCGTCTCTGCCGTGGTGTTGGTCACCTGTGGAATAGACTGATGTCGGTGCCAGCCGCAGGGACAGGTGGAGGTCTTTCCCTCGTGTTGCTCTGAAGCCAGCTCCCAAAGCTCTCGGTGCTACCGTTCAGCTCTTTCACTGCTGTTATGCTAAGGCTGTGGTCGTGACCCTGGCTACCACTTAGAAATAAGTGTAGGAGCTTTGAAAAGAGTGAGCTCCCTGCCTCCCTCCCAGAGCTGCGATTCCCCCACCGGGGCGGGATGTGCACTGAACCCGCTGTGCGCTGCTCTTCCAGGGCCACATTCTGGGTCCTTGCAATTTAATCTGCCAAGATGACACCATTGTCTCCAGGGACATTGGCACACATGAGAGACCAGGGCCCAGAGAGCTGGCCACCCAACGTCCACCAGCCCACCATGGCGCAGGGCACCCGTGGCTTTTTTCTTTCTAAAGAGAGAGAGAGGGACAGAGAGAGAGAGAATCAGTTTTATTTCGTTTTTCACATGGTTTTCGTTGCTCTGACACTTAGTTGTGTACATGGTGCTGGGGTTTGAACCCGGGTTCTGGCACATGCCAGGCAAGTGCCGTAACTGCTGGGCCACGCTCCAGCCCCCAGCTTTTCTGAGTGCCCACAGTGATTTATGTGCAGCAGGGGCTGACAACCACTGAAATGCAGTGTCCCAGGGTGGGCACATTGAGCTCTGTTACAGCAGCCGTCACCCTGACAGAAGCAGATCTGTGAACTGGTCACTCACCCCTCACAGCGTCCCATGAAGGGGTCTTTATCAGTTTTTAAAATGGCGAGATTGGGGGCTGGATCGGTGGCTCGGCAGGCCCAGCATACATGAGTACGCGAACTCAAACCCCAGCACCACCTACACAATGAAGTCTTGGAGCAACAAAAGCCACATGAAAAACTAAATAAAAAATTATTTCTCTCTTTCTTTCGCTTTCTCTCTCACTGTCTCTCTCTCTTAAAAAAAAAAAAACATAAAAAAATAAAAATAAAATGGCGAGATTGGGTCCAGGTGGGCTGCCTGTGCCTTGCCCAGGGCCACACTACTGGCTAGCGGCGGAGGGTGGACTTGGACCCAGGCCTGAGCTGCTGAACTTGAGTCCATCCAGGGCCTCCTGGGTGGCTGTGGGTAGTGGCCACTCTTCCAGCAGGCTGGAGGCAGAGTGATACTCTTGTTCCTGATGATGGTGGGGTCCGAGCCCGGGACCCTGCAGTCAGGCGCAAGTTGGTGTGGGGTGGGCAGCGGTCACCCGCCCAGGCAGGGTGCTGGACTCTGGGTAGGGAGAGACTAATGGGCATGCTTTCCCCCTTCCAGTGGAGCATGACAAAGAGTTCTTCCACCCGCGCTACCACCACCGTGAGTTCCGCTTTGATCTTTCCAAGATCCCAGAAGGGGAAGCTGTGACAGCGGCCGAATTCCGGATCTATAAGGACTACGTCCGGGAGCACGCCGACAACGAGACCTTCCGGATCAGCGTCTACCAGGTGGTGCAGGAACACTCGGGCAGGTGGGTGCCGGGGCTTGGCGCCGCGCTGCCTCCAGCTACTGAGGAAGGAGGGTGCCCTGGCTCAGGATGGCCAGGAGGGCAGCAACGGCGCCACCACGGGACACCGGCCACACCTGGACCCGGTGCCTTTGTGAAACAAAGTACAGTTTCCTAAAATGACCGCTGTCAGCGAATTGGGCAGGACAAGCCCAGCAGCCTGGGGCATGCGGCCCACTGGGGATTTGTGGGTGGTTTGGATCTGATGGGGCACCTGTGGCATGAAGGAGAGCCGCAGGGATATCCTGTTGACAGTCCCCCACTCCCAGTCACTCTGAGGGAACCAGCGCAAATGGCTGTTTGTAAGAAAGTGTTAGGGGAGCACAACCCCAAATCCTGAACAGCTGGAGAAGGCCCGTCTCTCAGAAGTCACCAGGTCAGGAGCCAGCAGTGGGTGTTGAGAGACTTTAATTTCCGGAGCCCCTTTTGTTGCAGAGTCTGTGAGGCGAAGGTGAGGGACCTGGACGTCAACTGTCATAGTCCTCTGTCCCCAGGCAGAAACACCAAGGCCATTCACTCTGTGGCTGGTAAGCTGTGACACTCCTGCTGTCCACTGCTGCTGAGACACAGTAGTTCATGGAGAAAGTCGGCACTGTGCTCTCCAGGCAGGAAGGGTACTTGTTAACCACATTGCCCCATGCTTGCTGGGTGCTGCTGTCTGGGGGCCACCTTGACCACCAGGCGCATGAACCTTCTGGGCTGGGGTGCGGCTCAGTTGTAGAGCGCTCACCTGCATGCATGAACCGCAGCTGCAACCCCCACCAAGAAACGAAGCTTGAGCGGAATGTTCCCATGTCTTGCTTTTATCTCATATCAACTGCCACACTTGCGATAGCCTTCTGAGGGCACACTGCAAAATGAGAATGGCGGTGGCCCAAAGCCACAGCGCATGGCCACCTAATGAGAAGGTGGCCGTGTGGGTTTGGGAAGAGGTTGGAGCCGTGCTTACAAAAAGTATTTCCATTAAAAACTTGGTTGGATGGATAAGATACAAGGCTGTCCCCATGCCCACCCCACCATGGAGGCCATTCCTGTCCCTGTTGCAGCCCTGCCACCACTTCTTGGTGTCCTCAGATGAGCAGACGTGTCTGGCGTTTACGCATGTCCACAGTGGAGCCCCAGCACACACCCTCCTGCCTCCTGTCCTTCTGTCCCTCGTCCTTCTGACCCCTACACTTCCTGCTGGGTGGCTGCTGTGGGTGTCTTATCAGGTGCCCAGGAGCACTCAGTGGCCTCTCCTGCTAGCCCAGATGACACAGCAGGTAGCCTCCTCGCCACCCTTGTCTGAATTCCAGACCTGGAGCTCTGGGCCACTGGACACACACATGGGTGGCCTGTGTAACAGTACTCAGATGGGCCACCTGTACCATCCCTGAGCCCATCGTACCCTGGGCCTCCTGGCAGGCTCCCAAACCTGCCTCTCAGCGTGGTTGAGAGGTTTTGTTTCTGGAGTGTAGTGGCTTTGGGGAAGTCCCGGCCAGCACCACTGGACCAGCACTACTGCACCAGTTGGCTGGGGTCACCTGCACGCTCCTCCCAGGTCTCCGTGCTGGAATGTTTACTATTGCTGACCCGTGGTCACTGGATTGGGGCCTCTGCAGCCCCAGGTGCTGCCCCGCTACCTGTGGCTCTCACCTCCTCGCTCCTCGCTGGGAAGATGCTGGATGAAGGGTGGGGATCAGCAAGCTGGGCCTTAGGCTGCATCAGAGAAGTCAAGGTTGCTCATTTAGGAGACATGGGCTCCCTGATTCACTCACTTAACCCCCACCATGCCAGGCTCTGTGCCAGGTGCTGTTCTCAGAAATCGAACAACAGGAGCAAGTAAGAGAGGGCCATGGGAGCAGGGTCCTCGCCCAAAGTTTTGGTTGAGGGGTGTGTATGTTTCCCAGGGAGGCCATAGCAGAGGATCACAGGCTGGGTGGCTAAAGCAACAGGACTTCCTTCTCTGGATTCTGGAAGTCCCGAGTGAAGTGGTCAGCAGGCTCTGCTCCCTCTGAAACCTGTGTCTGGGCTCCTTCCTCAGCTGTTGTTCTGGTGGTGGCCGCTGACTGTTGGTACTCCCGGCCCCAGCTCAGCCCGTCATCATGTGGCCCTCTGCTTTCACTTGGGTCCTCGTGCAGCTCTCCCTCTTCTCATACAGGGCTGGGTGCCACCCACTCCCTGATTTCAGGTATGGTTAGGTGGACATCGGGGTTAGGACTTGGACGTGCCTTTTCAGGGGGTGCAGTCCCACCCATGACAGGGTCCAGGAGACAGGAGGTAAACATGTGAGCAAATAAGTAGGAAAGATGATGCTCAGACAGGCTGGGTGAGGTGACAGTGGGACAGCTGTGCCTTCGGTGGTCATTGGTGGCGTTGAGCTGGGGATGCTTGAATGACAATGCTGTGCCACGGAGGGCAGGGAGAGCATCTGGGGCACCCCAGGGCCACAGCCATCAGGTCTAGGGAGGCTGGTGGGGCAGGGTGGGCCTTGCGTCCTGGCTCCGTTCCCAGGGTGGCAGCTCCTCCACCTTCTGCCTCTCTCAGCCACGGACTAGGACAGCATGTGGTCCTGTCACTGGGGTGTTACCTCTGACCCTCCCAGAGATCCATGGAACCCGAGTGCTCAAGTTCCGGAGAAGACCCAAGTCACCGTGGCTGATGGAGGGAGAGTGGTACAGGTGTTCTCAGCTCCCGGGCAGGTGGCCAGGTGGCCAACAGGTCCCTGAGTGCTGAGTCTGTTTCTGGTGGCTCCTGGCTTGCTGGGAGGCAGAGCCCCTGGCCAGCAAGTGCAAGTCCTGCCTTCTTGGGGCTCCCATCTGAACAGGGGAGGTGACGCTGTGACAGGTGGGAAGTGCAGAGCAGCCAGGCAGAGTGAAGAGGCACCGAGGGGAGGAGGCCCATGCTCTGCATTGCTCGGTTTCTTCCTGTACCTGAGAGAAGGAAATGGAGCTCCTTCTGCAGATGTTAAAAGGTCAAAACTTTAAAAACTTATTCATTCATTTCCCGGGCACTTATCTTAGTTTTTAAATCTGAAGCTAGGGCACCCCTTCTGGGTGATTCCCCAGGGCATGACCCTGCTATTCAGAGCGTGGCTGTGCATCCTGCCACGAGGCACCAGCGTGGCCGGGCACTAGGAACCGCACAGCCTCAGTTTCCTCCTGTATGGGGTGGGGACAATTGACAGCCCCCAGGAATTTGCTAAGGATGAAGAGATTGATGTACTGGGCTTAGCCACGGCTTCCCCATCGCAGGAACGGGGAGCTCTTCTTAGGGGAGGGAGGGCTGCAGGCTTCGCCTGCCCCCCCTCCTCTGTGGGCTGTGACTGTGCCAGATCCCTGGGCTTTGTAGGCTCAGAGGGGAGGAGGCCTGAACTGCTGAATGCTTTTTGAACCCACAGGATCTCAGCATCTCACCCCTGCGGGTGGAGTGCTCCTCAGCCCCTGACTGGCCGTGCTTCCTCTCCAGAGTTCCCCAAAGAGCCCAGACCCTGCCCCAGCACCCCGGCCACGGAGCCACCATGGTCTTCCTGCCACCAGCTATCCAGCTGTGCAGGGCTGAGACATCTGGTCTCTGGCAGGCTCTGCCTGAGCTCCAGGAAAGCCCCGGGGGTGCTGGGGATTAGCCGGCTTTGGGTCAGCCTCGGTCTCTCCCCTTGTGGGAGTCACTTTCCACCAAGTCCTCTTGATCTCTCGGAATCCAGATTAAATTCCAATAATGAGCCGAGCTGGAGGCCTTCCATGGCCCTCGGCCCTGTGTGCAGCTCGGCCCTGGACAGCTGGGAAGATGTGTGGGAGCCGCCCTTGGCGGGCTGCGGGGCAACTGGGGCTCCAAGCAGGTCTGGGGGTGGTGGCCTTGGCTCTACGCACCTTGCTGGGAGGGCGGGGTGACAAGGGCTCAGAGTCTCATCCTTGTTTTCTGAATTGTGGGCCTGATTTTCTGGGGCTGGACCTGCCTGTCCCTGTTGGCTTGAACTTTGGTTCCAGCTGCTGGGGAGGGTTTTGGGGCAGGGACCACACCAGTTAACCTCTTCATTCATGATATCGGGCCTGGGTGTTCCACCCCAACTCCCCATCCCAGGGAGGGACGCTGCTCAGTGCTGCTCCATCCGCAGGACGTGTCTGAGCCTCTGGGGATGTGGGGGCCAGCCCCCCTCGCCACCACCAAGGTCGAGATGATGTCGGCAGCTGGATGAAAAATGTCCCTTGGTCCATGTCAGGGATTTTGGCTGCTTGGAGGGTGACCTCAGAGTGGTCTCCTGTGCCAAAATTTGGATCAGCTGCAGCCTGAGTCACTCTGATGAAGAGGGGGCTGCTCCCCACCCGTGCCCCATGCGGGAGAGGTCAGCAGAGGAGGCCAAGGTGCAGCTCACCAGTTCCCTTCAGCCCAGGCCAGTACTCTTGTTCCCACCCTGCTCTGGGTGGGCTCCTGCCCACCCTCCAGGAGCACACACCTGCCCACAGCTTCTCCCTCACTGTCCTTTGGCCTCTTGAGAAGGAGCTTCCTACAGTGCTCCCTGGGTGCCCGTGCCTCGAGCTCCTGGCCTCAGCTCTGCTTGTCTAGCCTGGCTGGGGAGCAGTGCCTCGCAGCCTCAGAGGGACAACATCTGCCTTTCTCCAGGCTCCCAGAGGGTGCAGGACGATCTCAGTGCTGAGCCCAAGAGGGCTTGTGAGGCTGGACACTGAGGGGGAGCACCACAGTCCCTGCGCCCCAGGGTAGCCTCAAGGTGGCCCCAGGGAGATGGGTCATTGGATGCTCACCCTGCGCAGTCTTCCCCTGAGATCACGTTGCATGTAGGTTCAGGACTTGGTGACGAAACCTGCACTGGGCAGGTTTTGATTTTACTTCCTTTACTGTGAGCATACTGGGGCAGAGGGATGGCCGTGTGATCTCTTCCCCACCCCGTGAGCGTCTGTTGTTTGCTTGTTGTGTGTGACTGTGTGGTGGACGTGTCACCTTCATTATGTGTCTTGGAGATGACCCTGTGGAGACTTGTGGTCCCCATTTTACAGGTGAAGAGACTGGCTCAGAGATAGGAAGTGACAAACCTGAGATCGCACAACTGCGAAGTGGTCTAGGTGGGACCTGAACCTAGGTGTCTTAGATTCCGGTGCCCCACCCTGAGCCACAAGAGCTCTGTGGGCTCTCCTTTCTGCTGTGTCCCTCTCCTGGGCTCAAATGGATCAGCTTTGAGTCTGAGCTGTGACTCTCCACCTTGGCTGTACATTGGAATTGATGAACTGCTTGACAGGAATCAGTTAAAACCCCAATACCTGGCAGGTTCAACTGGGCGGTGGTTTTTTTTTTTTTTTTTTTTTTTTTTAAAGCAGTGATTCCCTGCGTGGCTGAGAACTGGCCATTAAGATCTCTCAGGTCCCATCTGTGAGCTGACTTGTGTGCCAAGGAGGTCCGGGCCCTGTTACCTCTGGCTTGCTCGCTCAGGGAAGACTGTTTCCATGGTCTAGACCATGATTGTCAGTCTCAATGGCACAGGAAAGGGCTGGCCGAGGCTCTGGCTCTGGAGGCCTCCAGAAGCTTCCGGAGCGTTCTCGCTGCTCCTGAAGGCTTACGTGCCTGGTTCCACATCTCCTGGCTTCTACCCCTTGCTGCTACACCTCAGCCCCAGGGTGTGAGCTCTGGTGTGCAGCTGCCTTCTCAGGAGGTGCTGGTGGAGCTCCCCAGGAGCCTCCCTGGAGGGCAGGGAGGGGACAGCTGGCAGCCAGGGCACCCCAAGACATCCTGCAGGGTCAGGGGAAGGCAGCTGAGAGAGGCTGGGTTGGAGATGCCTTGGTGCTTTTCCCTGTGGCCCCACTCCAAAATCTCAGCTCTGAGCTGGGTAGGAGTGGCAGCCCCTTAGTGCCTCTTGGTTCCCCTTGGAGTCCTCTCATTAGTTTGCACAGATCATTCTGGAAAAAGCCTGTGTTCAGCACCACACAGCTGGGCAGAGACGGCAAGCCACTGTGTCCAACCCAGGGAATGCTGGAAACGCATCCGGACTGCCCTGCTCAGCGCCCGCTGGCTTCCTGTCCTGCGGTCGGAGGCCATCTGGTGGGCCTTGGTGGCTTTTTTGATCTTGGTGCCTTTTATTTCCTTACATATTTCATCCCGAGCCTGGTGTCTTGGGGACGGCATGGGTGGTGGTTGGGGTATCAGTGGTAACAGACTTGTCTGGCCGCAGCAGATCTGGAGCAGGCCTGGTGGCTGCCGGTGCCCACCCCCTCAACTTCCCACAGGCCTTGACTCACCTGAGGGCAGGTCGGGCAGTGTCCCTGTGTGCGGGTCAGTCCTGCTCCCGTGTGGACCTGCTGCCCAGGGAAGGGCCGCTGTCTTGACCGCCGGGTGGGTTTGGCCACAGTGCAGTCCCCAGCCCCTCTTTGCCACGACGTGGCTCCGTGCTGGGAAGAGCAGGAAGGATGGCAAGACAACCTGTGTGCTGTGCTGCTCTTCAGTGCTTCCCCTGACAGCCAACGGAGATACCCTCACCTGCCCAATAGTCGAGGACTCGAGTCCCAGGGCCAGGCTGGGGAAGGTGGCCTGCAGCCTTCTGGGTCTCCCATCTTGTCCCTCCAATTTCCTCATGGCAACCTAAGAATTGGGTACTGGTGGGACAAATCGCATTTTCCCCACAAGGAAACTGAGGCAGAGAAGTCAAAGAGCTGCCCTGCTTGTCCCACCCACAATGTGAAACAAGGAGGTCAACACCAGGCCCCTGGAGGGCTTCCAGCTGCACGGTTTGACATAGCATGAACTTGGATGGCCACCTGCCGCGTGGAGCTGCATGGGTCTTCCTGGTGCAGGTCTGAGCGGGAACTGCAGGGGCCACGTGGGTGACCCCACCACAGTGATGGACACCGCATGTGGATCAGAGTTCTGTCTTGTTGTCAAGTCCATTATATCCGGAACCTGGCACATAGTAGGCACTCAGTAAAACATCTGTCTAACGAGCGGATGGCAGAAGGAGCTTGTCTTCTGCTTGGGGACATGGCTTCCTAAGCTCACAAACCACACCTCCTCCTGAGAGGGGCCGCAGTCGCCATTTACCTGCTCTCAGAGCAAGTGGTAGCCAGCACCTCTGCCCTGCGGCTGGTCCACCCCAGCAAACTTTCCGTCGTGCCTTCTCCTCCAGGACTGAAACTCAGGAATGCCTTGTTTGCAATCTTTCTTCAGCATCTGAGCTCAATTTCCAAAAAGTGAAAATTGCCCATAATTGCACTGCTTGCGATCCTGTGCAAGTTTCCCTGTGATGATCATAATTATATTATTTGGAGCTGGTGGGCTGGTGGGCACCCACTGGCAGGCTGGCCCTCGTGAGTGCCGTGACCTGAGTTCCTGAGACTGGAATGCGTCTGGGGAGAACGGCTCGAGGATCGGGCTGTCTGGATGACTTGATCTGGCACTTTAATTCCAAAAGCTCTTCGTACTTGGATCAAGACCTCTGCTCGCCTATAGGAGCCTATTTTTCCAACTGTATTAACATCTGTGTTTCATATTAGGTCTGTAATTGCTTTAGCCTTTTTGGCAGGAGACAAAGAGAATTAATATTTTTCAATTTGGTCGTAAGCGGTCATCTGTAGTTGGGAAGAAAAGTACCTGCTCAAATATTAACTCTGCGGGGAGCGGGCGCTGCGTGCCGGGGAGGCGTTTCCAGACCTCGGCTACCTCCAGTCCAGGCCAGGGACAAGCATCTGGGCTCAAGCTTCTTCCCAACGCTGCATCTTTGTTTGTCTTCCCGTGGCCACCTCTGTCAGTCCCACTTTCTTCTTTTTTCCTCACAATGACAGTGGCTTCCCATTTTGCCTAAGAATGGAGGAAGGAAAGCTGCCCCCCTGGTTGTGTGTCAGCACCTGGGCCACCACAGCTCTCCCTCGGGAGCCATGGCAGGTATTGCCAATGGATCCCAGCACCCTTCTTCCTGCACCTGAGCTTCTCCTGAGTCCTCAGGGAAGCTGTCCCCAAGGGAAGCCTCTTGGTCACTGGTCTCAGGTCAGGTTTCTCCAAGGCCCACCCTGAGGGGATGAAAGTGATATTTGGAGAACACTTCCCGGACAGGCCAGGAGGCTAGCTGAGGTCATGGTGCCATGCAGAGGCCCCTGACGGTGACTTGTGCTCACTCTTGCAGGGGGTATGGATCGGTCCCTGGTGGAGAGGCAGGGGGCTTGTTGGTGCCCCAGAACGTGGGCCTAGTGCCCACCCAGGTGGAAAGATCTTTGGTTGCTGCACCGTGGCTCGGAGAGGTTTCCGGAGCTGGCCACGCTTGCGGCAGGCAGCCTGCAGCCTCCCTGCCCTTCCCGTGCTCCTTTTTATCTTGCTCATGGTCCACAGCTCAGCTGCCATAGCTTCTGTCCAGGATGGCAGTGCCGGAACCCAGTGATTGTCAGAAGCACCTGGGAGCACTAATTCTATGTCCAGCCCCAACCGATCTGATGTAGGAGCTAGGAGACGCTGTTATTGAGGTTGAGAAAAAGCTCTCAGGACTGGACTCGTAGCTCATGGGGACCAGCAGCAAGTGGAAGCATGCGTTCAAAATGCACTAAGGATTTCAAGATGGCAGCAGCTGAGCGTCACATAGAGCATGGAACCCTTCCGCAGGTGACCTGCCCAACTGCGCATGTCATGTGCTGGGGGCTTGCTGAGAGCAGATGTCCACCATGGTGCCTCATGCATTTGGATGGTGACCAGAGCTGATGGCTGAATCTGCAGCCTCCCCAGTTGGCCCAGAGGTCTCCATGGGCTTGCACCCCAGAGGTCCATAGAGCCCTGTTTGGGCTGATTTCTGTCCCTGCCTCCCTTTCCTGCCTCTCTGGCGTGGGGATGCTGCCCTTTGAATGAGTCTTAGCTCCCCTTCCTCTGCCTTCCTTTTGAGGGTCTTGAACTTGGCCATTGCCTCACCTTCCTCTGCAAACTCCTCTGTGAAGTTCATTTCCTTTCTGCATCCTAGGCCTGTTCACTTTGCTTTTCGGTCTCTGGGTTTGAGCCTTAAAACAGCCTATGGGGTTTTGTTTTGTTTTGTTTTATGTTGGAAAGATGACTCAGCATGAAAACCATTTGTGTTGCTTTGTTTATTCCTTGAGTGTTTGCAAAGAGGCCGAGTTTACCTTGTTCTATTTTGGTTTGGAGCTGGAGGCTGGAGGAAATGGGGCAACCAGGGAAAGTCTAGAAGGATCCGCCTCCGCGATGCCAGACACAAGCAGCTGCCTGTCGTGTGGGACTTCCCAGAGCCGTTTCCACAGCTCTGCTGTGTGCCCTTCAAGGCCCAGTTTGGGGGACTCCCAGGGTCCTGCTGATTCCCTGTGGTCTGGAACCAACAGTGTCGCTCAGCCCCATCCTGGGTTTCTGTTCCCACCACCCCCTGGGCTGAATGGGATGACGGTCTCCAGTTTTCTGAAGATTCTGGAGTCCAAACCCTGGAGCTTTAAGCAAGGGGCACAAAGTGAGGGCTGGGTCCAACAGTAAACTTGAGGTCTGCTTTCTCTCTGGTCATCACCTCTGCCTATCCTTCGTGATGTGGGGAAAGGAGGTGGCCCAGAGTGTGCTGGGGGACAGGGAACAGGAAGGAGAGCTGGGAGCCCACAGGATCAGGCAGTTTCCAGATGGAAGCCACGTGGGGTGGTTTGACAACCTGAGTCCATAGTCCCCAGGTCACAGCCAGGTGTGCAGGAGGTGGGCATGTGGAGGTGCCTAGGGGCTGACGAGGGTCTCCCCTCAACCTGCATGTGTGATCAGCAGTGACCTGGGAGTGGCTCCCAGCAGGGTAATGGGGAGCAGGGGGTTAAAGTGCACCAGGAAACAGGGATTCTAAGCCGTTTCTTCCTCCTCTGCTCCACTGGGTGCTGGGTGCTGGGCTGCTGCACCGGGGTCTTGCCAACAAGAGCTTAAAATCAGAGGGGACCCATGAGAAGCCTGGCCTTGGAACTGCAGGAAGGATGTTGGCTCTGAGGGTGCCCAGTGAGGGCATGCAGGGGGTCGTGGAGGATGCGCGGGGCTATGGCGGTGAGAAGATGAGGAATGGTGTGCGAGGCAGAGGGAACAGCATGTGCCAAGGCCGGTGGTGGGCCAGCGCCTGGCAACAGATGAGGGCCTGAAAGTGTGTTGAGAGAGACGGGGACCCCTCAGCGGGAAGGGTGGCCAGAGCCCCCGTGTGCTCCTCTGGAACTGCAGCTCATGCCTGTGTCCTCTCCGTAAGGTCAGTTACACAGTCTCCCTCATTACAGAACGCAGAGGAGTTTTGCTTTTTTCCTGAGAGCTAATAAGGGATTTAGGGCAGGGCAGTTGTGAGCTGCTGGGGATGTGGGGTGGAAGCAGGACCCCAGGCTCCCCTAGGCCGGCATCCCAACCACCCACAGGCAGCCTGACTTTCCGGAGCCTCATCTGTGACAGGGACAGCAGCCCCTGCCTTTCATGTAGGCGTCAGCAGGCTCCCTGGGTGCCTTTGCTTCTGGGGTAGGGTCCACAGCACGTGGTGGTGAGCTCCTTGCTTTAGGCCCAGGCTGGGTCAGCCCAGTGGTGAGAGTCAAACTGACACTGCTGTGAGCCCCCGGCTGTGTGCTGGCATCTTGTCCACATCATCCCATGTAAGTCCAGCCCCAGAGCATCCTCACTGTTACCCCTGTTTACAAGCAAGACAGCCTCAAGACGGAGGCCACCTTGCCCAGGGTCTCATGTGTGACGTCCACCATCCCAGACTGAAGACCACCCTGGGACGTCTTCACACAAGGACCTGGGTCCCTCAGACCCCTGCTTGTCTTCCACTTTCCCTGCCATCCTCCTCCCTCCTGACGCTCCAGCCCGTCACCCTCCTGCATGACAAATCTGAGCTCTCCTTGGCCTCCACCTGCGGCTGGAGTAGACATTTCCTCACAGCAGGACTCGTCAGAGCCTCAAACTGCTAATGTGTAGCGTGGATTCTCTGGGGAGCAGTGTGTATTTAACTCCAGAGCCCTTTGGCTTTTGACCCTCTTAGTGAGGTGTGTTTTTCAAGACCTCGATCAACTCCAGACCCTCCGTATTGCAGCGGGGAACGCTGAGGCCCAGCCCTTACGGCTGCTTCCTGACCCTGACAACACTGCCCTGGTGCGAGCAGGATTGCCCCTTCGCAGCTGGCTGGCTGGGTGCCACGGTGGTGGCAGAGCCGTGGGCTGTCCCCAGCTCTGGCAGGAGGCTCTTTTTCTACTTTGTGTGCTATTCCACCTCTCTCCCCTCGACTTAATTTTAGTCTTCCTGGATCTGCACAGCCTTGGGAAGGTGTTTTTAAAAGCTTGGACCTCCCTGACCTTGTCTGTTGGAAAAGTAGGGCATTCCCTGAAGCCGAGGTGGGTACAGGAGGGGCACCCCTGGCCCTGGGCACCGGTGGCCACTGGTGGCCGCTGGTTACCAAGCCAGCTTCCTCCGGGGCTTCCCTGCCGGCTGGTGTCTGTGCGCTGGGTGCAGGTGCGGGGAGCGCTGTTGGCCTTGTAGCCCCCCAGGCGTGCTGACTGGGGAACATGCTGGCTGCTCTCTTACTCTCTCTTCTGAGCCCAGGGGCAGCTCTCAGCGTGCCAGGCTCCAAAATGCCCAGCCTTGCAGTTTCCCAAAGCAGCAGAGTGAGGGTGGGTGTGGGGGGATCTGCCGTGGGACCCTCCGTGATGGCCGAGCCTCAGCGCCTGGCCACAGCTGGCGCCGCTGCCCACCCCCTCCCTCTCCCTGCCGGCCTCTCCATGGCACTTCCCACCTTCTGTTCCCCTGCAGGAGCTCTGGTCCAGTCCTCTCTGGTGCCCCTGGGGCATCCTCCCCACAGCCCCCAAGCCCAGGGTTGGTCCTTTTCTTTTCCCTCACTGGCCCAGAGGGTTCTGGTCACTTGCCTTTGTGCGATGGGGTCCCAGCCTCTAAACTTAGGCTCCGTTGTTTCTCCAGCCCCTAGCAGAGCCCTGAGGGAGGGAGGTGGCCCTGGCAACAGGAGTGAAACCAGGTTAGTTCCTTGGCAGCTGTGACAAGTGACCACCAGTGCACTGGGCTTGCCACACACGTGTCCTCCTGCAGCTGTGGGGGTCCGCCATGTGCTCGCGTCTCCCCAGGCTGAACTCAGGTGCCGCACACCACAGTCAGAAGCTGCACTCCTGCTATGAGCTCTGGGGAGAGGCCGCTCCTTGGTCAGTCCAGGAAAGACAAGCCACTCCCTGCCCGGCTTAGGCCCAGACAGTGCATCTCCTGCCTCTGCTTTCACTGCCACATCTGTCCCCTGCCTGTCACTTATGAGGACTTTTGACAGAACATGGACCCATCTGGATAATCCAGGATCATCTCTCAGTTCCGAATTCCTAATTTAATCCCATCTGTAAACCGTTCCTGCCGTGTAAGATTGTGCACCTGAGGGTCCTAGGCGCGGATAGGGGCCCTTTGGGGGCCTATTATTCTGGCCACCTCGCAGTCTGAAGCCCACTCACCTTTCCTTGATGTGGGGATACCTGGCATGGAGTGGCCACAACCTTCCGCCTGCCACCCCTAGCCCTGGAGAGGATGCCCGGCGGAGGTTGGCTCATGCCCCCTGTAGCTTTCTGCCTGGGCTGCACACACTAGCTGAGGACTCGCCTCGCGTCTCCTGGCCTGTGCTGCCTCATCGGTTAATGCACTTCAGATGGCACCACTTTGTTGGAGGTGGGGAGGCCTGGGTGAGACCGTGACCTTCCAGGACTTGGTCCTAGGGTGCTGAGGCCCACAGCCTCCAGCGGGCCTTCTGGAGAAACCATAGATAATGCCATATGTGGCCCTCTAAGCGCCAACTTGCCCTGCTCCCTGCTGGTGGTGGGCTGTGGACTGGGATGTTGAGAGTGTTATTTTATCATAACACCCAAGATCAAGGCCAAGACCTGGATACTAACTCCCATTTGGTCACTGTTGATATGCATGCAAGATGGAAAACACTGGACTTCAGAGCTTGAAACTGAAATGGCTCTAGTGGATTCCAGGTCCTGTTACACCATGAGGCCCTGGACACTGAGTGACTGACGGGAACCTGCAGGCAGCTTGATCCCCACAGCCCTAAACCTGGGCCCTGAGTCGGGACGTGGACTGTCCTGAGGGATAAGACAGTGGGCACCACATGTCCCAGTGTTTCCTGTGGCCTTTAATTATGGCTGGAGTGCCCAGGACCAGAGACGTTCTCAGACTCCAGACTCAGCTTGGTTTTCAGGGGCTGGTGTTGGGCTGACCCCCTGGAGCTGTGTGCACACAGGGTGGGCAGCTCCTCTGAGGTCCTGGTTTGAGGGCCCACAGAATCTTTCCCCTCCTGGAGGGGGGTCGTGGGTGAAGGCCCTTGAGGTCACAGCCTCTAAATAGCCTCTAAGTAGTCAGAAAGCAAAAAAAACAAAACGAAACAAAACAAAACAAAAAAAACAACCTTCCCTCCTACACTCACGATTTTAAAATACCCACTTTCCATGGGGTAGAACTTTCCAGGGGAAGTGGGCTGAGAGAGGCTAGAAGTAACTGTGTGGGATGGTGAGTGGCTCCTCCCGCTGCCCCTCTAGGATAGGGATCAACCAGTGCAGATGGCGTCC
This sequence comes from Aplodontia rufa, assembly GCA_004027875.1. NCBI lineage: Eukaryota > Metazoa > Chordata > Mammalia > Rodentia > Aplodontiidae > Aplodontia > Aplodontia rufa. The sequence goes on from PVKS010004057.1 coordinate 92,066, forward strand.
CTGGGAGAGGTGTCCTTTAGCAGAGTGTCCCAGATGGGGCTTAAATATTAACATCACCAGTGCCCGAGAGTTGGGGTCAGCGGTGGCTCATGCGGTGCAGAGCAGGGCTTGGGGGAACCTGGGCTTCAGGAGGGCAGAAGTCAACTTGGGTCTGTTTGCCATTTTCTGCACTTCTTGCAGTGGCAGGAACGTCCTCAAGTGTCCTCGGCCAGGTTACGGAGCCTCTGTGAACTCGGGGGAGGGGGCCATGCTGTCCATGCCCACGCAGGGAGGGGACAGCTATTTGCATGATGGCACCATGCTCTGTATTGGGGCTTATTTTTGTCTTATCCATTTAGAAGATACGGCTTTATTGAAATGCGATGCTTATGTCATCCACGCCCCGTCTTTCAGAGCGTGTGGCTCAGTGGTTAGGGCATTCAGGGAGTGTGCACCTAGCAGCACTGTCTTGTGTTAGGACACATCTTACCTGCCCTCCTCAGCCTCTGGAATCAGTGACCTGCTTCCTGTCTCTGTGGCCAGCATGTTCTGCCATTCACGTAAGTGGAGTCCTGCGATGTGCGGCCTTTGGTCTCACTTTGCTGAGCACAAGGACCCAGGGTTTTGCGTTGCGGCAAGGGTCAGTTCTGCTTTCTTTTTCTTTGCCGGATAATGTTCCGCTGCCTGGTTTGCCGTGTTTCATTGATCTTTGGATCAGGTGATGTACTTGGGCTGTTTCCACTTTTTCTGCTGCTGTCAATCATGTTACAGTGAACATTTGTGTGTAAGATTTTGTATGGGTGTATGTTTTCATTTCTCTTGGGCAGTAGAATTAGTTGGGTTATTTGGTAATAACTGTTTTGCTTTTATGTGGTTCTGGGGTTCAAAGCTGCATCCTTGCGCATGCCAGGCAAGCACTCTACTGCTGAGATACCACTCCAGCCCACCTGTTTCGCTTTTGAGAAACTGTCCTGCTGTTATCTCACCTTCCCACAGCCAGCATGTGGACTCCCCATTCTTCACACCCTCCTGGGTCTTGGTGGTGTCTGAGCTTTTTATTGCAGCCTCTGAGTTATAGCTTTGCTTTGCATTTTCTTACTGCTAATGTTGAGCATCTTTTCACATGTCACATGACCAGCTGTATGTCTTCCTTAGAGAAATTCTGTTCACGTTGGCCCCATCTCTTTTGGGGATCAACAGTATCCTAACTGTGTGGGTTGGGAACTTGAGCTCTTCACATTTCTAACCTGTGCAAGGAGGACTTACTACTGATGACTTAGAGATCTTGGTAGAAGAGTAGGATGTACCTACCTAGGTGTGAGGACAGGAGATCTTTCATTCTTCCTTCGATTCCTTCCGTGCCTCTTCAACTCTTCAAATTCTCAATTTCTTTTCAATTGATTTGAGCATTTTTTAATTCTCCATCAATGCACCTATGATACATTCTGTTTCAGACACCTTTTGCCTGCTTCCGTGTTTCCCCTCGTCAACAAGTAGACTGACAGGGTCGTGCAAGCAGCTGTCCTCTGGCCTTGGATATGTGGAGCTGTCTTGGCCACTCCCTAGGGAGGCAGTTTTCAGTTTTTATATAATAAGTGATGTGATTTTGTTTGGATTATCTTGCTTGGTAATTTGGGCAGGGCTCAGCCGGGTGGTTCTTCTCCTGGCAGTGCCTGCATGGTCCCCAAGGAGACTGATCCGCCCACCCTGGCCCTCACCTGCATCCGTGTGGCTCCTCTCCCTTGCTCCCTTTGCAGAACTCATCCTCCACAGCCTCTGCTGCCCTCCTCTCCGGGTGGGCTCTATCTTTAGCAATGCAGACAGGATTTTCGATTCAGTGGCTTCCCAGGGGCACAACCCGAAACTACTCCAGGTGTTCAAGTCCTCCCTCGGCCTGGCAGGGCCTCGCTTCCAGTGGGTCCTCTGACTCACAGCAGCTCTCAGGTCAGGCCAGACTTCAGAGATGGGGAGCAGACTCCACAGAGAGCTAAGTGGGGAGCAGAAAGGAGGAGGTGCTGCTGACCTGTTTACAGAAAGCCTAGCACAACTGCGAACATCCTTGCACACGTGTCTGCCAAGTTTTAGGGTCAGAAGTGAGAGGTCTTAGGATGCATATGTAGCATTTTGACTGGGCGAGCTGTATAACATCTGTGGCCAACGCTCATCAAGTCCCCGCCTAGAATTTCCTGCATAACCCTTATCAGCTTTTCAGACTGCACCCCTCCAGGAGCACTGGTGTCTGCGGCCAGGCTACCCTTCCCTTCCTTCTCCCCAGGTGCCAACAAAGATGGCCTTGTCCCCACTTACAGAGCAGCAGACCAAGGCCCAGGATTAAGGATTCCCTGCTGCCTGGACCTCTACCCCTCACAGAGCTGAGACAACAGGCATCATACAGGATTCACAGCTCTCTGTGCCTCTCTTGTCCCCTGAGGAGATGGTGAGCTAAGGAGGTGACATAGCTTTAGTACTCAGTTTCTTTAACAGATTTCCTTTGCTGTAGTCTGGTTCTCCCTTGAATAAGACCTGTCACTGTGAACAGATGTCTTCCCCTCATCCACCATCACTTTCCTCACCTGTAAAATGGGGCCCACACTCTTACTATTGTCTGGAGCTTTTGGGGAGAGCCAGAGAATGGAGCTTGGAAAGCACCTGAGTTTTCAGGAGAGGAGAAGGGGGAAGAATGCTCTCAGTTCCTTGGGGTGTCTTCCCTACCCTACCCTACCCTCTGCTCTCACTGGGCTGGGTCAGGGAGGCCATTGTATTCAAGGTAAATAAAAGTGTCCCAAGGGGCCCATTCAGTGTTCCCTGGCTGTAAGGACCGGCTGCTCTCACGATGCTCCAGTGGCGGCTAGAGCTCCCGCTCTCCCAACGTGCCTGGATGTGGAAGCCAAGTGGTCCTCCACGGTCCCTCTGCTGCGTCCAGCTCACGCCCCGCTGCCTTTCTGCAGGCAAAGCCTGTGTTAAGCATGCTCTGCCAGTCTCAGCAAGGTTCCCTTCTCCTGTGCTTTCAGAGAAGGCCTGGCTTCCAGGCGTGCCTGGAACACACTGCACACCACGACTTGGGGGCGGGGAGTCGCCTGTTCTGGTTGATTCAGGGGTGAGTCAGTGCTGCCTGCAGCATCTGGCTCGTAATGAGAGAGTATTCAGTATCGTTTGGCAGGGCGTCCTCTGTTTGAAGGCCTAATGCTGTTCCCTTGGTTACCATTCATTTTTTTCACTGTCTGGGAGGGCTTGTCCAGATATCTGGTCGCATTTTCCTGCAAATAATGATTTTCCAGCAAAATCACCACCCAGGCTTGTGACTTCTGTGTGAAGGTGCGGGTGTTTCCTGTGTGCCCCGGGAGCCCGGCTCTGTGGGGAGAGCCTTGGTTTCTGCTTCCATCTGTGAGTTGACCACAGCAGCCAACTGGTTTGTTGACAGTCTTGGGAGCTGTCCAGGTCCAGGAATGTCATCAGGGCAAACTGGAGATGAAGACAGCAGGAAATTCTTGTTTGTGAGTTTGGACATCCCTGGAGCAAGCTCCAAAGTGGCATCTAAAAGGACAGCAGGAGAAGCAGAAGTACATGGGTCGCAAAAAGTCGGTTCATTATTTTGATTCGCTTTGGATGTGAAAGTCCAACCTTGGGTCTTAAAACTCCCATGTGGTTTTAGAAAGACTTCCTTGCTGCCATAGCTTCTGTATGTTACTGAGAGGAATGGTGCTCTGACAGAACATGAGGGACTCCAGTGTTGTCTTATGCTGTGGCTGTGTTGTTGGCTGTAAGACCAGAGGCCGTACAGCATCCACACGCCCACACAAGGGTCCTTGCCCATTGGTGTTGCTGTAACAGAGTGCGTGAGACTGGGTAATTTATAAAGAACGGGAACTTATGGTTCACCGTTGGGGGCTGGCTCCACCAGTCAGGATCTAGCTATCCAGGGTGGTTCTGCTTCAAGATGGCACCTGTTACTATGTCCTCCCATGGCAAATGGGGAAAGAACAAAAGGGACCAGACTCCCTCTCTCCAGCCTCCACCAAGGCTAATCCGTGCGTGGGGGTGGAGCCCTCATGGCCTAATCACCTCTCAAAGGTCCCACCCCTAATACTGCCACATCGGGATTAAGTTTCAGCATGAGTTCTGGGAGGGACACACACAATCAGACCAAAGCAATGATATAATTCAACACTTTCTGAGTCGAGTTCCAGGACTGTTGAGTATAACTTTAAAAGTGGGGTTTTAGGGGCATGGGTGGGGAAGAGCCTGTGCCTCCTGGGGCACAGGTCATCTCTGGGGAGGGCCCCACCGTACCACAGTGTGTGACTTGACCAGGCCAATGAGTTTCTCTGTTTCCAGACTTCAGGATGGAGAGAAGTAAAGAGGGAGAAGCAGATCAGACTTTTCCTTCTGTGCTCCTGCACCATCACGCCTGCCTCAGTGCTGTTGTTGGGTTCTGAGCTAGAGCACTTGTCACCTTTGTCTAACACACTATGGTGTGCAGCAGGATGGCCATTCAGCTGCCCTCGCAAACTTGGAAGTCTCTAGGCCAGACAGGAATGATGAATGGGGATGGCTGGCAGTTGTTTAGTAGCAGGAGGGGCCTGGGACCAACCCATGTTCCTCTCCCACGGGGCATCTGCTGCTTGGCCCCAGCAGAAGCCTTACTGGGATGTATTGTAATGAGTCTGATTTGCCAAAGGGTCTGAAATGGTGACAGCTACATCAGAGCCAAGGTAATGTCCACAAGCTCTGTCTTCATGTGACATTGCAAGCTTGGGCTTGCAGGCAGCCACGCTGGGCTCCACCTACCTGGTCTCTGTCCTAGTGGTATAACTCTGGGCAAACAACTCCACCTTTCTGGGCCTCAATTTGAGATCTAAACAATAGCACAGGCAATATTAGCCACCTTGTAAAGTTGTTGTAAGACTCAATGACATGATGCTGGTCAGACATGTCAACCCAGAACTGGACACCTGGTGAGTGTTCAGTGGAGTTGCCACTTCTCACATCTTTATATGGGAGCAGAGAATTCACCTTAGTTCCCAGGAACATCAGTTAACTCCAGGGACCATAGAGACCATCAGGTGCCAGTCTGGGGTTACTCACCATCATA